>MKYO02026127.1:49521-84497 GCA_002013955.2 Citrus medica | reverse complement strand
TCTATTAATATAATAATATTATTTTTAAATAATTTTAATATAGAATCAATGCAAATTATTATTTAGTTAAATATAACAATATTATTCAAATAAATATAATTTTATTTATTTTATTTTATTAATTATAAAATATTAAATTGAATTGAATAAAAAAATGATAGAAAAATGAGAGGTGGGAATGTATTCCCACTCCAACTCCCCACTCCAAAAATGAGTGGGGCTCACGGAGTGAGATTCCCAATCCATCTCAAATTTAGCGAAGTAAACAATGAAGTGGGAGGAATCCACACTCCTCACTCCCACTTCAAAAATAAACACAATATTAATATGTACAACTAGAAATCCAGTGTGATTAACCTAAAATCAATACAGAATTTTAATCCCATGAGTATTAATGAAAGAGAAAATGAACTCCGATCGGATCCACCCGACCCAATTTTCAACGATAAAAAAAGACTAGAATGTGGAATCAATTCTCACAACCTTTTGTCGACAGAGTGGGTTTTCTGCACCTGGAAGTCAAAGCCATGCCGTGAGCGGCATGTGATAATGCTTCGACGTTACGTTGTAAGAAATTGGACTTTCGAGTAGAACACAGCTTTCTTTTCAGCCTGGTGTCAATGATGTTGGTGGAGACTGGATAATGACAATATTTATGTAAAGTCAATCCCTATCTTACATGCATGTAAGATAGAAAGATCCTTATGTAAAAGATGTAAATGGCAATGGGAACTGGGAAAGGACCAGCTCAATCAGTCATGTTGGCATGCTCCCACGTTTATATATTGAAACTAAGAAACATTGGCGAACCGTCGTCTCCATCCACGCAATTAATTAACTTTAAAATTTTCATTTTCCTACATGCCAATTCGGTGGAAGTTTTGGATGTTTATTATTTTTCATAATCATTAGAATTTGATACATAAATAATTTTTTAACCTCATTGATTGCATCTTGATCAGTCCTTATTATTTTTTTACAGATCTTATGTCATTTATCTTTTAATGTTAGTGTATGATTATGATTTAATTAATTTTTTTAATTTATTAATCATTAATCATATTAATAAAATTTGATCAGATCAAATTATGAGAAGATCCTAATCCCTACTAATATCTCAAAATATGAAATGTCTTTCATTTTTCACTTTAACAAAAAAAGAAAAAGAAAATAAAGATTAAGACAATATTGGGAGAAGGAACTGCTGTAATCAGAAGAAAGTACATTTGATTTTACAATTCCACTCAAAAACTTGACCACCAAGTAAACGCTTTTGTTGAAAATGTCTCATAATTTACAACCCCGTTCCCACGCAGGAAATTACTACTCACAGGTCACAGCTAAACAATTCAAGTGCATTATTTATCTCAAAATGAATCATTTTTCATGGTAAATTACTTTATTTTTTAAACACATCACGAAAATATGGGGGTTAAAAAGAAAACAATTATAGACATAGGTGATATTATTTGCATTCAAAAAGATTCTTTAAAGACTCTTATTTTAATAAATTATTTTATTATAAAACCCTCATCATATGAATTACTAGGGTTCATCTATGGTACTACAGTTGAATGGTACCACAGTTAGATCTAATCATTGAATTTAATTTTGGTGATAACTGTGGATTAGATCTAATAATTTGATCCAGCTGTGATACTATATAATTATGGTATCATTAATTTATCTAAATTACTAATAAGAACTATGCTTTATAAACTAACATATTATAAAATAATTGCTCTTAATACTTATACAGCACGCCTACTATTCAATATATAATTTTCCAGCCATAATTAAGCCCTAAAAATTTTATTTCTAATCTCATAAACAATATTTATTTAAACAACGAACAAATCAATATTTTTTTTTAATAAATTATTTTATTATAAAACCCTCATCATATGAATTACTAGGGTTCATCTATGGTACTACAGTTGAATGGTACCACAGTTAGATCTAATCATTGAATTTAATTTTGGTGATAACTGTGGATTAGATCTAATAATTTGATCCAGCTGTGATACTATATAATTATGGTATCATTAATTTATCTAAATTACTAATAAGAACTATGCTTTATAAACTAACATATTATAAAATAATTGCTCTTAATACTTATACAGCACGCCTACTATTCAATATATAATTTTCCAGCCATAATTAAGCCCTAAAAATTTTATTTCTAATCTCATAAACAATATTTATTTAAACAACGAACAAATCAATATTTTTAATATATTTTTACTTTTTGATTTTCAAAGGAAAAAAAAAAAGTATTCTTTTGTAGACCTTCTTCTGCTTTAACACGGCGTCAGCTATCAAATCAATTGTGAGTGGTGACGACACATAAGACAAAAGTTAATAAAATAAGTAATATGCCTCAAGTCAATAGAGAAGCGGGGAGGGGACGACGGCAGGATAATAAATTGAGCGTGCCCCTCTTAACTCCTCGGTGCTTACCTAACCGGTGATTCGCGAAGTTCATTTTTCTCCCCAAAAATTATAAAATCGGGAAGCTCTATTGGCCCGCCACGTGTGACGCAACACTCGAGGACGAGCGAATTAGGAAAAAAAAATGAAAGAAAGGGTTCAACTATGCTGCTACTGTCGTATGGTACCACATTTTTGTTCTTTTGTGATCCATCCGTTGGATCCAACGCGAGAATTGCAAGAGTAAAGGCAACGGCAGGATGTGTTTGCTTTGGTTATTAACATTGCAGTTCCTTTAGTTTCCTAAAAGTCAGAAAAAAATATATAACTATTATTATTTTACTCTCTCACCCCCATCAAGAATTACCCTCCTGTTTCCTTCTCACGCACGCAACCCGTGAGTAATTTTTAGATTTTCTTTTTTCTTTTCTTTTATCTTAGCTGTTTATCTTATTTATTTTAGTAAATATTTTTATTTATTGGCTAAGTTATCAAATAATATGAATAAGGAAGATGTAGGAAATTTTGAGAGGATTTTTAGTATTGATATCGGGTAATTATAATGCATGATTCAGCTGCACATCCATAAGAGTCACAACTCTTTAAATACAAAATAAACCCTATGATTACTTCCTAAGTTCAGAAGATAAATTCCTTAATTTATTCCACAAATACATCAATATTTCATAATTCTTCAATTATTGCTATAATTTCCACATCTACTTCTATAATTAATTGTCCATAATATTAAAAAAGTAGATAACATTAAAATAAAACAGAAAAATGAAGAGGAGTTATTGTTTTCTCTGTTTTATTTCTCTAGTTTTATTATGGGAACATAACGGAGTCAGGTATTGGCAAACTTATTTTTTCCATACCGTTTTATGTATATTTGATAAAATTTGTAGAGATTTGTAAAGAATTTAACAATGATATAATTCGTGTAAAGATTTTTTATAACTTTGTCAATTTGATTTTTATGAACCAAAATGAGAACTGAAAACTATCTTCTTTTTTTTTTGGTATAAGGGATAGAAACAAATAAAATAAAGTTCATCTAATTATTCAAAACCTAAAAGAGTTATTCGATGTTTAGTTAAACTTCTTTCATATTAGGCCAAAAATACGTGGTTTAAGATTTTAATAATAATAATACAATGTGAGATGGGTAAGTTGTTTTAGTGTTTGCATGTATTCAATGAAATTCAAATAAAAGTAGTTAAATCTTAATGAATTTTTAACATGATTTTCTTTCTAACACTAATGATTGAAACTCCGTGATTTACGGTGGTTGAATCAAGATTCTTGCATGGTCTAATATTTTCCCCAAAAAAAAAATCACTAAGCAATTGATAGTTAATGAATTAAAAGAATAAAGATAATTATATCCTAATTATATACTAACACTAAGGGACAAGTGTCACAAGATATTTAAAACGTTAGGATGACTCATATTCAGTTGATATATAGAAAGGATTAGACAGTATGAAAAGAGAGATAAAAGTTGAATTTTCATTCTCTATAATCAATAAAAATAAGAAATGTATATGGCTATTGGCAAAATTGATCAGTAAACTAATTGATTGTATAAAAAATGGGTCAAATGAGTTTATTGTCTTTGAGAGACCATCATCCAATAACTATAATAAAATCGATTTAAAAACAAAAGATCAAGCACAATCAATTTTAGATCGAATCTAATTGTTTGATTTGTTATGAATTCCTCTCTTCTTATTGTCTATGAAAATTCAAAAATATAAAAATTATGTATGAAATTCTATAAAAAAAAAGAAAGAAAGAGAAGAAGAAATCAGATTAAAGAAAAAAAAAAGAAGAAGAAGCGTGGAGGGAAAAAAGATAGCCAAAATTAATATTAAACTATGAAAAATAAAGGAGAGAAAATAATAAATAATTTTTAAATTAGGACTTACATGTTAAAATTTAAAAATTTTAATTTTTATTATTTTCAGAAAACAAGAAGGATTGTTATTGTGTGATAGAGCATAATTGTGGTACGGTACCACCGTTCCCAGATGCTAAAAAAAAATGGAAAGAAAAGAAAAAGAAAAGCCCTCTCCGTTTCTACTTTCCCTCTCTCCGTCGACAGTTGAATCATCAACTTCTCGAATTCTTCTCCAAAAATTCTTATCTTTCTTTCACTGTGATAGTACTTGATCTAGGGTTTTAATTTCCGAAAAATTCGGTCCCTATGCCATGAAGAAATCGTTTCGTCACAGTCCGGCGCGAAAGTCGCTGCCAAATTCGACACACTACCACCAGCACAACAGACCCAAAATCCCGCCGAACCAAAAACGCCACTCCCCTTCCGCCACGTCACCACCCCTCCCCCGCCCCAACTTCATAATCCAACTCCGTTCCTCCACGCCAGCTATTTCCGGACAGGAACTCAAAGCCTTACTCAGCAAACTCAGCTTGTCTTGCGAACACGTCGCCGTTTCCCCCTCCGGACCTTTAATCGCCTCCCTTTATTTTAACCAATGGGTGGACACTCTCAACGCCATGGTCGGTCTGTGGGAGTCCCGGCTGAATGGGGCCCACTGCTTGAATTTGAAACTGATTCCCCACGTGGTCGTCCCTTCGGATGCGGACGAGCTTGAAGAGAGGCTGAGGAATTTATTTGTCGATCATGTCAAGGGTTTGTTGGAAGGCGAGTTGGTCAACAAGTGGCTGAAGATGAAGGACGATAAATGCGACGAAATTTCCGATGTTTCGGGCAGGTTGGGAAGTAGGAATAGTTATGCTGTTTTCTGCGAGTTGAATGAGAGGAAGAAGGGGTTGTTTAAAGAGAGGGAGATGATTATGAGACGAGTGAGGGAGTTTAAGAATGCTATGCACTGTGTTTTGAAGTATCTCGATGATCCTCAGAATGTTGCGAAAAAGGAGTCCTATGATGCCAATGTTGATGTGTTTAGATTTGAAGACTGCCAGCGCATTGATTGGTCCAGGATACAGGCCTTCATTGTCAGAGAGTGTAAGAGGCTTGAGGATGGCTTGCCTATCTACATGTACCGCCAAGATATTTTGAGGAGAATTTATGGGGAACAGGTATTTTTAATTGGTGTTTATTTTAGAATTGTCAGTTATTATTATTATGATTATTATTTATTTATTTATTTTTTTATATGTGTATAATGTGATGCTGTTAAATTTGGCATATGCATATAGATATTGGTATTGATTGGAGAGACTGGTTGTGGAAAGAGTACGCAATTGGTTCAGTTTCTTGCTGATTCAGGAATTGCTGCTGAGCAATCGATTGTATGTACTCAGCCTCGGAAGATTGCTGCAATCTCTTTGGCACAGAGGGTCAGAGAAGAAAGTAGAGGGTGTTATGAAGAAGATTCAGTCATATGTTATCCCTCATTTTCTTCTGCTCAGCACTTTGATTCCAAGGCAATATATATGACAGACCATTGTTTATTGCAGCATTTCATGAATGATAGGGATTTGTCTCGGATTTCATGCATCATTGTTGACGAGGCTCATGAAAGAAGCTTGAACACTGATCTTCTCTTGGCATTGGTTAAAGATTTACTTTGTAGGAGGTTTGATTTAAGGCTTGTGATAATGTCAGCTACAGCAGATGCACACCAGCTCTCCAAATACTTTTATGACTGTGGAATCTCTCATGTGGTGGGAAGGAACTTTCCGGTGGATGTCAGATATGTTCCTTGTGCCACTGCAGGAACTTCTGCTGTGGCTTCGTATGTTTCTGATGTTGTAAGGATGGTGGGGGAGGTTCACACAACTGAGAAAGAAGGAACAATTCTTGCTTTCTTAACTTCTAAGATGGAAGTAGAATGGGCTTGTGAGAAGTTTGATGCTCCTTCTGCAGTTGCATTGCCTTTCCACGGACAGCTTTCATTTGATGAGCAATTTTGTGTTTTCAAAAGCTACCCTGGGAGAAGAAAAGTTATATTTGCCACAAATGTGGCTGAGACTTCGCTTACAATTCCTGGGGTCAAGTTTGTGATTGATTCTGGCATGGTCAAAGAGAGTTACTTTGAACCTGGCACTGGTATGAATGTTCTCAGAGTTTGCCGTGTTAGTCAGAGTTCTGCTAATCAACGAGCTGGACGTGCCGGGAGAACAGAACCTGGAAGATGTTATAGACTTTATAGCAAAAGCGATTTTGAAACCAGGCCTCTCAATCAGGAGCCTGAGATACACAGAGTTCATCTTGGTATTGCAGTTTTGAGGATACTTGCCTTGGGAATCAGGGATGTGCAGGGATTTGATTTTGTTGATGCTCCTAGTGCAAAAGCCATTGAGATGGCCATTAGGAATCTTGTTCAATTAGGAGCCATTAAGCTGAACAGTGGTGTATTTGAATTAACTGAGGAAGGTAAATTCTTGGTTAAATTGGGTATCGAGCCTCGTCTTGGTAAATTGATTCTCAGTTGCTTTCGTCGTCGATTGGGAAGAGAGGGCCTTGTTCTTGCTGCTGTAATGGCAAATGCTAGTAGCATATTTTGCAGAGTTGGTAGTGATGACGAGAAAATAAAAGCTGATTGCCTTAAGGTACAATTTTGCCATCGCAATGGTGACCTCTTTACACTGCTCTCTGTGTACAAGGAATGGGATTCTCTTCCTCGAGAGGAGAGAAATAAATGGTGCTGGGAAAACAGCGTAAATGCCAAATCCTTGCGAAGATGTCAAGATACAATCAAGGAGTTGGAAACTTGCCTCGAAAAGGAACTTGCTATTATTATTCCAAGTTACTGGCTCTGGAATCCGCATAAATACACTGAATATGATAAATGGTTGAAGGAGATCATACTCTCTGCCCTTGCTGAAAATGTAGCTATGTTCTCTGGGTATGATCAGCTTGGTTATGAAGTGGCAATGACTGGGCAACATGTTCAGCTTCATCCTTCATGTTCATTGTTAATATTTGGTCAGAAACCAACTTGGGTCGTTTTTGGTGAACTTCTATCTGTAAATAATCAATATCTGGTCTGCGTTACAGCCTTTGACTTTGATAGTTTGTCAACTCTTTGTCCTTCTCCCTTGTTTGATGTGTCCATGATGGAAAGAAAGAAGTTGCACGTAAGGGTGATAACAGGTTTTGGAAGTATCCTCCTAAAGAAGTTCTGTGGTAAGTCAAACAGCAATGTTCTTTCTCTTGTATCACGTCTTCGGAGTACCTTTATGGATGAAAGAATTGGTATTGAGGTCAATGTTGATCAGAATCAGATTCTTTTATTTGCTTCTTCACAGGACATCGAAAAGGTTCTTGGTCTTGTAAGTGATGTTCTGGAGTACGAAAAAAAATGGTTCCATAATGAATGCATAGAGAAATGCTTATATCAAGGAGCTGGTGTGTCACCATCCGTCGCACTGTTTGGAGCTGGTGCTGAGATCAAGCATTTAGAGCTGGAAAGGAGATTTTTGACTGTTGATGTCTATCATTCAAATGCAAATATCTTGGATGATAAGGAGCTTTTGATGTTTCTTGAGAAAAATGCCTCTGGTAGTATTTGTTCTATCCACAAGTTTGCAGTTGGGCAAGACAGTGATGAAAAGGACAAGTGGGGCAGGGTAACATTTCTTACACCTGATACTGCTGGAAAAGCTACTGAGCTAAATGGAGTTGAATATAATGGTTCTCTGCTGAAGGTAGTTCCTTCACGGGCAACTCTTGGAGGTGACAATAAAATGTATACTTTCCCTGCAGTTAAAGCAAAAGTTTATTGGCCTCGTAGGCTTAGTAAGGGGTTTGCAGTTGTAAAGTGTGATGCAACCGATGTTGAATTTCTGGTTAAGGATTTTTTTGACCTGGCAATAGGAGGAAGGTATGTTCGGTGTGAAATTGGTAGAAGGTCAATGGATTCTGTGGTGATAAGTGGACTGGATAAAGAGCTTTCTGAAGATGAAATTTTAGGGGAATTGAGGAAAGTTACTACGAGGAGAATTCGTGATCTTTTCCTGGTAAGAGGAGATGCTGTAGAATGTCCACAATTTGATGCTTTTGAAGAAGCACTCCTGAGAGAGATATCTCGCTTTATGCCAAAGAGGAATTCCCATGCTAATTGTTGCCGAGTCCAAGTTTTCCCTCCTGAACCCAAGGATGCTTTCATGAAGGCTTTTATCACCTTTGATGGAAGATTACACTTGGAGGCAGCAAAAGCTTTGGAACAATTGGAAGGGAAAGTATTGCCTGGATGTGGACCATGGCAGAAAATGAAGTGCCAGCAGTTGTTTCACAGCTCTTTATCTTGTCCTGCTTCTGTCTATTCTGTGATCAAGGAGGAACTGAATTCTTTACTTGCAACACTCAACCGTGTGAACGGTACATTTAGCAATTCCTTCTCTTTCACTCTCTATTTGTATTTATCACTTTATTTATTTATATTCATGTTTTGCATTCATGTATAAGAGGTTCAGTTTTTTCCTCAGCTGCCCTTTTACTTGACTCCGAGGATTGATGAAGTGATGAGTTGGTACAAATTACTAACCGAAAATAGAAATTGAAACTGACATTATTTTTGCTGCCAACTTTTTTCTTTTCTCTTTTCTTATTATTATTATTATTATTTTTATCTTTTTCTGTACTCAACAACTTGACCCATGTACATAGGTACACAGTGTTAACTTTTAAGCTAACTCTTTCGCTTAAAGTTTGAAAGACAGAATGAAATCATCAGGATGTATAGCATGGTTTGTCTAGACTGATCCTGATTATACTATATGTTTTCTTTTTTTATTGCATTTGATGGACCAACATTGTGTTGATATTATGATTCAGGTGCTTCAAAATTGGATAAAAGATGATTGGTGAGAATGTGATTGACTGGGTTTTTAGCTCCTAACATACTTACAGTACATTTAGTTAATCTGTAGTAATGGTATTTCTTTGTCTGCATATGTTTTTAATCCAGTAAGATATTACAATTTTTGTATTTTCTTCTCTAGAAAATCTTTTGCAATGAATTGGAACTATTCATGTGTGAATCGCAGATTGCATGTTCAGTAAATTGACCTTGAAAATTTTAATTATTAAGCCTAACAATAATGTGCGCTATCTGAATTAATAAGGTAAATGATTTAGTTTGTTCTCATGCGTTCCAATTTTTATGGCGGAGTATAGTTGCTAACCTCCTACATAGAAATTACATGAGAGGCTTGTGAGATGTTGTTATGGACTTGGGGAAGTTTTAGTGGTGATCTCTCCTGGAAAATGCCTGAAAGGCTTAGATCATTTTTAAGTAGAGTGTGGCCATTTGGTGCTTCGACAGCAAAGGGATTCAATTACAGAAGTGTTCGGCGGCTGACAATTTGACGTTCTTCCTGAGCTTGCAGATTGCAGTTTGGTGATTTGATAATTCCACATTGCCTATGGGGACTTGGTTTTGAGTTAATTCCCTGAGACCAATCTTACCCATGTTGGTTGATTATTGTTCAATTTGCTGCCAAGAGAGTCAATGAAACTTATCCACAATTCTTTTGAAATTGAGTGATAAATTTGTGTGTCAGAAATTCTGGGAAATGTATGCTGTTGGCTTCTACATTTGTTTAGCCCTTGTATCAAGTTGTAGCAAGGCTCATTTTAATAAATTGCTCATGTATGATTTATTTTTGCTCATCTTTGCTATTCTTTTTTAATTCTTTTTCCATTTCAATCTTTAGGTTAGAATTTTTATCTGAAGCTAATATTTTGGGTAATTCTAAAAAGTGGCATGCTTGTTAAAAAAAAATCCTGTTGTTTTAAGTCCCATCATTTTGATTTGGCTGCATTTAATCAGCATGACATTATGACATTCTTCTAATATTTCTGAAATCATCAAGGACTGACAGCTTGAATTGTTTCATTTTCAGGTGCTGAATGCGTGGTGGAAAGGAATTATAATGGTTCTTATCGAGTGAGAATATCATCCAATGCTACTAAAACTGTGGCAGACCTGAGAAGACCTGTGGAAGAACTTATGAGAGGGAGGACTGTAAACCACGCCAGCCTAACTCCAACAATTTTACAGCATTTGTTCACAAGAGATGGCATCAATCTGAGGAAGTCACTACAGCAAGAAACGAGAACTTTCATTCTCTTTGATAAGCATACTCGTAGTGTAAAGATCTTTGGTGCTCCGGATAATATTGCCGAGGCCCAGCAGAAATTGATTCAATCTCTTCTGACCTACCATGAAAGCAAGCAACTGGAAATCCATCTCCGAGGTGGAGTTCTGCCTCCTGACCTGATGAAAGAAGTTGTTAGAAGGTTTGGGCCAGACCTTCAAGGTCTGAAAGAGAAGGTACCTGGGGCTGAGTTTTCACTTAACACTCGACGCCATGTCATTTCTGTTCATGGAGACAGAGAGTTGAAGCAAAAAGTGGAAGAGATAATTCATGAAATTGCCCAGACGAGTGATGGCTCAGCTGAGAGACTCCATAGTGAGGCTTCTTGCCCTATTTGCTTGTGCGAACTTGAAGAGAGTTATAGACTTGAAGGCTGTACACATTTGTTTTGTCGGTCGTGCCTGGTGGAGCAGTGTGAGTCTGCAATAAAAAACATGGATAGTTTCCCAATACGGTGTGCTCACAGCGGTTGTAAAGCTCTTATTTTGCTGACAGATTTGAGGACTCTATTGTCTAATGAGAAGTTTGAGGAACTCTTTAGGGCTTCCCTGGGGGCGTATGTGGCATCCAGTGGGGGCACCTACAGATTTTGTCCATCGCCGGATTGCCCTTCAGTTTATAGAGTTGCAGAACCTGGGACAGCCGGCGAGCCATTCTTTTGTGGAGCTTGTTATGCTGAGACTTGTACAATGTGCCACTTGGAGCACCATCCTTACCTGTCATGTGAAAAGTATAGAGAGTTCAAGGAGGATCCAGATTCATCCCTGAAGGAGTGGTGCAAAGGAAAAGAACATGTCAAGACCTGCCCAATTTGTGGATATACAATTGAGAAAATAGAAGGGTGTAACCATATCGAGTGTAGGTGTGGGAGGCACATTTGCTGGGTCTGTTTAGATATCTTTAATAGCGCGAATGACTGCTATGGGCATTTGAGGTCCAAACACATGTCCTTTATATGATGAATTGTATAACTGGCTTGTCTACAGGCAGGCTTTTCAGTCAAGTTATCCTTGTAAATAAAGACTAATTTTAATCCGTAGGTGTGTGTATACACGCTTGTATGGTGTGATGGGGTGAGAGGTAGGTAGGGATGGACATATTTGGTTTAGTTTCCAATGTCTTAGGCAAGAAAGGCAATGTGAATGTCGTGCTTCTTCATTCCGGCATATGAGACGCCAGTCACAACACCCCAACTTGCGGGCAAATTAGGGTAATGGCGGTTGATAGATATGAACTGAGTTGGATTAGAGTTCTGACCATTGGTCCACTTTCGGTCTGTGTTATAAACTTGTATGTACAATTTTAGCTATATATATATATACACACAAACACACATACATACGCGCGCGCGTGCCATTATCATATTATACGTAAATTGAAGATTATACAGTTAATGTTATAATAATAATAATAAGGGAAAATATCCATCGACTACTCATTTTTTTTTAATTTTTTTAAAAATACATAATTCTTTTTTTTTGTGGTTGGAATTCACTTAAAATTATATTTTGTTTCACTTTTCCACTTCCGTTTGGAATCCATTAAGGAAACTAACGAAAACTTTAAAAAATGACTATTTTATCTCTAAACGAAAATTACAATTTCACTATAAAAAATACCAAAAAGAATCAGATTTAATAATGAATATCATTATTGGTACGTTAATGAAGTACAAAAAAATTTTAATTACTAAAGATTATAATTCAATAAATAATAAAATTTTACTTATCTTAAATTCAATTGATGGTTTGCGAGATTGTGTTATTTTTAGTACTACTGTTATAATTTAACATTCTAATTACATACATATTTTTTAAAAAAGCATTTGATGGTTGTGGAATTAATTTTTTTATTAACCGATGAAAAAAATAATTAGATTTAATCTGATTATTTTTTGTAATTTTTAGGGTGAAATTGAAATTTTCGTTTTGAGGGGTAAAATGGTTATTTTTTTAGGTTTGCATGAGTTTTCTTAACGGATTCCAAACGAAAATAGAAAAGTGAAATAAAATGCATATTTATGTGGATTTCAATAAAAAAAAAGAATTGTGTATTTAAAAAAAAAACAAGTAGACAATAAATATTTTTCCTAATAATAATAATAATAGGACACCTCGAAAAAAGAAGTAAAATTCAGAAAAAATAAGCACTAAATACTACACCCATAATGCCCAAACAAAACGCCAAAGCCATGAACCATGAGGATGCCTCGATTCCATCGTCGCCACCACGATCATCATCGCCCCCATGGTTTTGTTGTGATTGTGAGTGCAGCTTTGAAACTTGAAACTCAAGCAATCTCGTCCAATGGCGGTAAGCCAACAGCCTCAGAGAATCCTGAAACATGGCTTTGGAGATAAAATCTCTCTCCTCTGCCAAACTAGCAGCCCTCTTCTCCGCCTCTCGCGCACGCGTCTGCGACAATCTCAAGGCCTTCAAAAGCTCCAGCTTCTCACGTCCATGTTCACCGCTTCTGCAGTAGACATCAAACTCATAATTATTATTAATATTAAAATCATCATCACCATCGACGTGTTGTCGATCTTGTTTGATGCTGCAAACCCGATTCATGGAGGAGATGACGGTCCCGCCGGGGCCGGAAAAGACCTTCAAAGGGGGAGGCAGATCACAATTCTGCATGAAATCAATAGCACCGGATTTTTGAAAAAGCAAACGACCCATCACCGTATCATTCTCAATCACACCAGCTGATGATGGTCCCCATTTAGCACCAGCAGCCATGGGTGACGTCGGTGCCTTCATCCAACCACCAATCATTCAAGCAAGTTGAATCAAAACAGAGTTAGTTGGTGAGCGGCGTTGTTTTTGGTTTGAACTTTATTTGAAGGAGGATTGAATTCGAAGAGATTGCGGAGAAATTAAAAAAAAAAGGTGGCGCAAGAAACGGGGTGTGAATAAGATATTTGAAATCCACGTACAGAATGGGGATAGTGGGGACCGGGATTTTCCCTTCCCTACCTCTTCACGCACCAAATTCGTTTCTTGCGTTACGTTACAGCCTTGCAACTCACACAACTACATCTACATGCTGTTTTTCAATATTCCTCTGTTACAATTTCTTAACTCAACTGCAAATTCCGCCCTTGTTTTTTTTAGCTTTTTCTGAACCCGTCAAATAAAATAAATCATTCTTTTTCTTGTTCCCCCCCAAAAAAATAAAATAAAATAAAAATTCCTGTTTTCGATAACTAATTACTGGCCGTAGAAATGGAAAGATTCATAGATGAGACGGAAGATTTTTTTTTTAAACATGAATAAATAAGTAATTATTTTATAGAAGAGTAACCGGAAAAAAAATAATAATGATGACTAGTATAAATCTACCCTACCTTCTATTAAATTAAAAAAAAAACAAGTAGACAATAAATATTTTTCCTAATAATAATAATAATAGGACACCTCGAAAAAAGAAGTAAAATTCAGAAAAAATAAGCACTAAATACTACACCCATAATGCCCAAACAAAACGCCAAAGCCATGAACCATGAGGATGCCTCGATTCCATCGTCGCCACCACGATCATCATCGCCCCCATGGTTTTGTTGTGATTGTGAGTGCAGCTTTGAAACTTGAAACTCAAGCAATCTCGTCCAATGGCGGTAAGCCAACAGCCTCAGAGAATCCTGAAACATGGCTTTGGAGATAAAATCTCTCTCCTCTGCCAAACTAGCAGCCCTCTTCTCCGCCTCTCGCGCACGCGTCTGCGACAATCTCAAGGCCTTCAAAAGCTCCAGCTTCTCACGTCCATGTTCACCGCTTCTGCAGTAGACATCAAACTCATAATTATTATTAATATTAAAATCATCATCACCATCGACGTGTTGTCGATCTTGTTTGATGCTGCAAACCCGATTCATGGAGGAGATGACGGTCCCGCCGGGGCCGGAAAAGACCTTCAAAGGGGGAGGCAGATCACAATTCTGCATGAAATCAATAGCACCGGATTTTTGAAAAAGCAAACGACCCATCACCGTATCATTCTCAATCACACCAGCTGATGATGGTCCCCATTTAGCACCAGCAGCCATGGGTGACGTCGGTGCCTTCATCCAACCACCAATCATTCAAGCAAGTTGAATCAAAACAGAGTTAGTTGGTGAGCGGCGTTGTTTTTGGTTTGAACTTTATTTGAAGGAGGATTGAATTCGAAGAGATTGCGGAGAAATTAAAAAAAAAAAAGGTGGCGCAAGAAACGGGGTGTGAATAAGATATTTGAAATCCACGTACAGAATGGGGATAGTGGGGACCGGGATTTTCCCTTCCCTACCTCTTCACGCACCAAATTCGTTTCTTGCGTTACGTTACAGCCTTGCAACTCACACAACTACATCTACATGCTGTTTTTCAATATTCCTCTGTTACAATTTCTTAACTCAACTGCAAATTCCGCCCTTGTTTTTTTTAGCTTTTTCTGAACCCGTCAAATAAAATAAATCATTCTTTTTCTTGTTCCCCCCCAAAAAAATAAAATAAAATAAAAATTCCTGTTTTCGATAACTAATTACTGGCCGTAGAAATGGAAAGATTCATAGATGAGACGGAAGATTTTTTTTTTAACATGATTAAATAAGTAATTATTTTATAGAAGAGTAACCGGAAAAAAAATAATAATGATGAATAGTATAAATCTACCCTACCTTCTATTAAATGAATTCCCAGTAATTTGTGTATGAGCTCCTTGTTATTTTATTTTATTACTTGTTCGTGTACGCTAACGGTGTTATAATTTTGTAGGCATCAACTGTATACATCAATTTCACTCTACTATTGAGAAATTTCAGAATATTTTTGAGATATCATATTAATTATATAATAAATAAATAATATTATAATTTCACGATTATGGTAGCCACAGTCTCATTAAATTTTTAAAGTTCTTCTCTTGATTAAAGGGCCGTTTATGATTATTTTCGAAAGATTTAAAATGATTTTTAGTAAATTTTTAAAAAATTAATTTTAGATAAAATTACCCCATTCTTCCTCTCATGTAGGTCATTTTTTTCTTTATTTTTTTAAACACGTTATTAAATTATATGGTTTTATTAAATTAGTGCTAATATTACCAAACTAACCTCAAGTGTGTGACGAAAAATGAAAATTATCTTTGTCATCTACCGTCACTGTGAGAGACAAAATAATTTTCTTTAACCGTATCAAGGAAATAATCAATTACAAAAAAGAAAAAAAAAATCTCCGTTTATACTACGCTATGCTCTATTTCACCACCGGAGTATGAAAGTTGATATTTTTATTATCTATATTTGTGGTGTTTGTGATTGAGTTTGTACATTTGGGTGCATTGATGTGGTTTCTTTTAGATTGAAAAGCTTCCAAAATTCAAACTTGAGAGATTTCAGATCATTTCTTGTGGCAGCATATTTATCTGCGCAGAAAAACTATTTAGTATTTGTTATGTTAAATTGGGTGATGAAGGATAAATTGAGTTATTAATTAGGGTCAGACTACAGTGTAATTATGGTACCGTGCCACAGTTGTATCAGTCATTGGATCACTCAAATGAATAAGGTCCACTTAAATAAGTAAAAATTTAATAATTAGGTGCAATTATATTACGGTACCACAGTTGCACCATAATTTTATCCTATTAACTATGTATTGTTATAGAAAAAGATTTGAGTAATTAGAACTCACTTTTCATAAAGGAAGTGGGAATTTTTTTTTTTTTTTTACGTTTTGACTGCGATTTGTTACATGTTCTTGTTTTTTAACTCATAAATCGTTCATTCGCCGCATCGAACCGAAATCAAGTACCAATCATACAACGTTCATCCTCAGTTATCACCGCATTA
The DNA here is from genome assembly GCA_002013955.2 of Citrus medica. Lineage (NCBI taxonomy): Eukaryota > Viridiplantae > Streptophyta > Magnoliopsida > Sapindales > Rutaceae > Citrus > Citrus medica. The sequence continues at coordinate 68,139 of MKYO02026127.1, read as the reverse complement.
AAGTTTACGCGTAAATGACTCAAGGAAGTGGGTTGACTTGGTGGTGTTTGGGAAAGCAAAATACGAACCTACCGAGTATATGCTTCAAGTCAAAAAAGTATAGGCATGAAAGTGAGCTGTCCGAGTCTGAAACCTCAACAGATCCAAGTCCTTGTGGAAAAAATACCAAGTCTTCATCATCATCATCATCATCAATTCAAGACACATACCCTCGTGGAGTCTGGGATCTTGCAAAGCAAACCAAATCTTTCTTTTGGTATGAATTTCTCCCTTCTGCTTGATCATTATCAGATTCTTCCTCCTCTGCTTTTGTGATGGGGTTTAAATTTGATCATAGAAAACCGCTACTAAAATTCGATTACAGCTCAACCCCGCTTAGTCCAGGAAAAAATGATTCTAGTCCTGGTTTGTCTTCATCATCATGCTTGATTGGCTGCCGAAAGTGCAAGTGCCAAGGCGATTTGGATTTTCCTCCTCCCTTGCCTCTAGCACCGCCGGCTGGTGATGGATCACATGCAAAGCAATTAGTTACTACGGGTATGATTGTCATGTCCTGCATCATTGCTGGCACGCTTCTTTTTGGTATTTTGTGTGCAGCTGTAAGAGTTTATCGTTCAAGGAGAAATAATTCAAGAAGAACTAATCCGCCAATAATTTTTGCTACGCAAGAGGATTTTTTTGATGAAGATCATGGACCTGTTTTGGATCATCCCATATGGTACATCAATACTATTGGTCTTCCACAATCTGTGATTGATTCTATTGCAGTGTTTAAGTACAAAAAAGATGTGGGTTTGATTGAAGGAACAGATTGCTCTGTTTGCTTGAGTGAGTTTCAGGAAGATGAGATCCTTAGGCTATTGCCCAAGTGTAGCCATGCCTTTCACATTTCTTGTATTGACACTTGGTTAAGGTCGCATACAAATTGCCCTTTGTGTCGCGCTCCTATACTCTCCGGTGCATTTGTTGCTCAAGCCAGTGAATCAGAGCCTAACTCGAATGATTCAGATTCAAGAAATGAAATCATGGTGGTGAATTCGGAGAACTCTAGCGGAGAGGGAAGTGATAACGTGGGACGTGGGACAGGTGAAGTTAGAAATGGAAATGATAATAATAATGGTTCATTGCCAGTTGAAGATGAGCGTACTGTTGATGACTCAATGAAGATTTTGCCTCATTTGAAAACTAGAAATTGTGATTCTGGTTGCCGGGTACTAAGCGATTTAGCTGAGAATCGGCGAGTGGTTGAAGAAGATACTCAACCAATGAGACGGTCAGTTTCACTAGATTCATCAGCAGCCTCTATGATTTATAATGCTGTAACTGAAGGTATCGTACATGTTAAGCATCAAGGAAATATGGACGCTCAGTTGGGGAAATCCAAGAGTTCTAAATCGAAGATTGTTTTCAAGAGGGGTAGCGGAAGTTCAAGTCCAAGCATATGTAGATTAGTGAAAAGTTCTTCAATTGGTTCTTCTCTGCAGAAAGGGCCTATGTTGATGAAAAGGTCTCTTTCATCCATTGGGAAGTTGCCATCATCCCGACATAGTAGACGGTATTCTGTCCTTCCCTTATGAATGAATATGAGCTTTGATCAATCCCATATCTATGGCTTCAGTTCAGGTAATTGCAAAATAAAAATTACTGTTGCTGTCTCAAGAAGCTTTATATATGTACTTATATTACACCAAATATGGAATAAAACTATAAGGTGAGTAACTATACATGGATTGCGGGCGGCAAGATCATGAAGTCTTTCATGGATGGGTGGTTCTTGTGACGTTTGAAGTTGTTGTAGGATGTTGGACATGGCTTCAGGCAATGTATCTGAAATCTTGCATCTCAATATGAATCTGCTATTTCTGGTGTTGCCAGTTAAGTTTTTGTTACTCGATGCTTCATCAATGAATATATATGATGTCCTAAAAGAGTTCTGGCAACATATTGGTTAAATTTGTTTTGTTTTCTTTCCTAGAAGCAAGTTACATTCTATGATCAATACCTACTTGATCAGCCTTGCATATGCAAAGTAGTCATGTTCTGATTTCGGGCAATTCTGTGGTGATTTCACTTCTAAGACCATGGCCAATTAAAGCATCCAAGTAATGATCCAAAAGTCTTCAATAGAACAACATATTTAATCCTAGTGTTTGTAGAGTCCCTGCATATATATGGTCTTTGTACACTTGGTGACTACGAAACTGTGGAAGTATGGATTCAAAGAATTTAATGCGAAATAGCTTTGGAAGTGACCCTTGTGGAAATATTTGTAAAGCTCATATTCGTTTCTGTTTCAGATGATTTGCATATGCCTTCATTAATGCATGCTAGATCAAAATATCTACTTTGCCTAAGTTATTTGTTATGGTGGTTCTTATTGTTCATAATCATGTGTTAGTTCTCTTGCCCTATTTTATTTAATTTTAGTTTTTGTTGAATTAATCATACATGACAAGCACAAGCAAGGGTTCTTGATAAGAACCTGCTGCCCTTCCATCAGTCACTTTCAGTATTTCTTGTTAAATACCTGAGCTAACAGTCCTAATTTGAGAAGGATGCGTGTTACAAGCAGAATCAGGAAACACCATGCCAGCCTATCGTTATGCATCTGGAATGTATAACTGTTTGAATATATAACATTGACATAGGCAGGCAGGGGTATAAATTTCTCTGTTTGATTCTTGTTCCGGGATATTCTTCTTTAATCGTCTTCAAAATAGTTATGAACAACTCAGTATTCAATTTTTCTCTTAGCAAACTGAAACAGATTCTTAATTTTTGAAGCGTCAATTGTATTTTGGCTATGCCGGCCTTGACTCTGCGTGACNTTGCACATATATTTTCAAGAAAAGTTTGTCATCATCAAAAGGGTAAAAGTTCATTTAGTCCCTATATTTTGAGGTTAGTGTCCGTTTAGTCCCTATATTTTTAAAAATATCTCAAATCATCCCTATCATTAAATTATTGACATTCTTGCCATTACTTTTGTTTATTTTGATTTATTTTTACAATATTACCCTATTACAATAATGTTCTTTTTTTAAACATTATTAAAAAGAAAAATTAAATTTACCAGTTTAACACCAAAAAATAAAATAAAAACAATATATATTAATTTTTGTGAAACGCTTTGCTGAGAAGTTAAAATATTAATTTTTTAAAAAAATTGATAACTTAATTTTTTACAAAATTATTTTTTTTTGGACACACATGAGCTTCCACAAAAATTAATATATATCTTTTTTATTTTTTATTTTATTTTTGGGTTTAATTTGATAATTTAATTTTTTTATTAATATCTAAAAAAGAAATGTTACTGTAAGAGTGTAAAATTGTAAAAGCATGCAAAATAAAAAAATAAAAAAATAATGGCATAAGTGTCAATATTTAATAGTAAGGATGTTTTGAGGTATTTTTAAAAATATAGAGATTAAATGGGCACTAAGCTCATAATATAGGGACTAAATAAATTTTTAACTTCTTGATTAATATGATAAATAAAAGTTAGAAAAGACCCTAGCTTGTGATGTAGGTTTTTTTTTTTAATTTCTTTGATGTATTTTTAAGGGCAAATGCTGATATTTTACGGTCAAGTAGTAGAAAAATAAGGAAAAGTTATTTTTCCATGGTTAAAAGTGGTAAAGTATTTTTTTTAAAATTCAATTCATAGATATCGTTCGTGGTCATTTATTATTTCAGAATTATTGAAATAATAAAAGGATAATGACGTTAATTGAAAAACATTAGTTCAAATTTGAAGTATTTAGAGCACTGATGCTTAAAATGTCGGGATAATGAAAATAGTTTATTGCTCACTAAATACTGACACTATAACATACCAAAACGACACACCATTTTATTTACAAGACTGTCCTTTCTCTTGTCCTCGCGTCACAATGGTGTTTAAGTATCATTTTTCGGTTGCTAATATCTCGACCGTATATTTCGGTGAAGATATCATTCCAACATGTGACAATATTTATAAGATGAAAATCTTAGACCTTCGATACTGTTCATGGCAGCGATTGTCATGTACTTGACCACTCAAAAGAAATTAAAGCTTTATTTCTTTTTCTTTTTTAAACTTGATAGCTTTTTTCTCTGTACTTGCTTTTTGAACGTCTTGTGAATTGTGATGTGGGAAATGGAATCCCCTTGATTTTGGCTTTTCAGGTGCCTTATGGCCTGTCCTGTCCTGTCCTCTCCCACTGAAAGACCAAAGAGAGATTGCTTTACGTTCTTTCATAAATGCAAATGCTATGTACATTAGTTGTTAAGTTAGATTGTCATGTAACTTAACATGACTTCTAAAATTTTATTTTATTTTTAAATAAAGAATAATTTAGTTGATTTTACTTTTATGTTACTGGTTACAGTCTTATGGTTGTCGTAAGTTATATCATCATCGTTTTTATAACAACATATGAATGCCCATTCATGTGAAGAGAGGATGTTAATTTAAAAAAAAAAAAGGAAAAGAAACATGCGACAGAGGATGTTACTTCAATTGATAAACAGCTGCGTATTGTCATTTGAGGATTTGAGGCGACACAGTTTGACTGGGACTGTGATTTGAGCTGTTTTCTAGCCTCGTTATATCCCAAAGCATGAATTAAATGGAATGTATCAAAATCAATGAGTACATCTGGTCTTATACCCACCCACACCAAGGAAAGCTTGTTGTGACTTTTAGCTGGCCCTTCTGTCCGACACAGCCCCACACTGAAACGTTGTTTGGTGCATAAACAGGAATTGCTTGGCATGCATACCCCATAGAGATGGTTCAATTCATAATTAAAACAAATAAGTGTTACATTTTAAGCCATCTCGTAATGCAGAATTCTAGAGAAGAAAAATAAAACTGTAGCTTAATGTCCCCAACTAAGTGGAAACTAATAATATTTTGCAAATATAACATCACTTGAAAGCAGCTGCTACTTGAACTCGACCCATCATGTCATACACAGCAGCTGCAATCTCATTCATTGAACGCAGATGGCAACCTTCTTCCACCTGTTGCCACAAACAAATTAAACATAGATTGAGACTAATCTGAGTGCGAATATTAATAGGGGATAAGGGTGTATTTAATGGGTCAGATTTTTTTCCTATCTAAACCTTATGAAAGAAAAAAAATATATAATTGAAACAAATTAATTAATTAATGAGTTATGACTAGGATACACCACTTATATCCTCAGTCTAGGCATTGTCATATGATTCAATGTTATTTATTGTTATTATTGATATTTTAACCACTTAATAATTATCCACACCGAGACACCGTAGTTAGACCCTTAAGTTATGTTTATTCCATGCTTTTAAAAGAAAATTAATAATAATATTATTATTATATTAGCAAGTAAACTCACCTTTACACTGAAAGTGTAGAGAACTTGATTGTCAAAAGTTGCGACATTAAGATGAAATACATGAAGCCCCAGAGAGTGGAAGCCCGTGACCATCTTGAAAAGCTGTTTTGGGTATCTTGTTGAAAGAATTTTAATGTTTGCATTGCTTTCTGCCATTGTTACCTCAATATCAGCAACAGGCCCCGAAGGCTTCTTGGGCTCCGTTGATGATGATTCTCTCGAGTCGTTCGGCCGAAAATCTGAATACTGAGGAAATGAAAGGAAGTTGGAGAAGATAGAGGTTGAGAAACCAGCATCATCGTGATCGTGATCATCTGATTGTTGTAATATGTGGATTCGCTTGTGAGCTTCAAGGGTTTGCACGAGTTGCTCTAGCTCCTTCACGTAGTTAATAGCTCCCCCTACAATTGATGCTTGGTCTCCCTACAATTAATTATTCCACATTATTAATTAAAACAGATCAAATATATATCATTGAACTCTCTCTCTCTCTTTATTTATTCATTTATTTTAATTTTATTTAATGATTAAAATCAATAATGAGGCTGAAAAGTAAAGCATACCCTTTGGACATAAGAGGGTGGCATAAGAGAGCGAAGCACTGAAAGATAATTCTTCATTTGCTTTCTTCTGTTGCGTTCGACAAATATGTGAGTCATCCTCTGGCTCTCAACTTCTTCTATGTTCTTGACACTTCTTGTACGTCGTCTCTTTCGCCGATGGCATGCCAACGGAGCCTCCATGGGACGGGATTCTCCGGTGAAGAATCCGTCGCCTCCACCGCCGCAAGTGGAAGAGTTGGTCTTGGCCATCTTCTGCGTCATTAAACCTAAGCCTCCATTTTGGAGTAGGATTTCAGAATGGGCTGCTCCTTCTTCAAGACCAAAGCCACAACTCCATGGATCACTAGTTTCTCCCAAGTCCTTGAACCCATAGCTAAAGGGGTCTTGCTGGAAAACCACTGCTTCAAGAGCCATTTCTTCTTCTTCTTCTTCTTCTTCTTCTTCTTTTTTTTTTGTGCTCTCTCTCTCTCTCTCTCTCTAGGTCTCCAAGTGTTTGTTTTGCCTTGTAAATGGATGCGCTAACTTCAGCCTATAAAATACCAGCTAACAACAAATAACTTGGAACAACTACCACAAAACTTTTGGCTCTCTCTTTATTCCCTTCTAACGTGTTTAATTAATATATGATTATAAATAATCTTCGTTATACAATACACCAAGTTGCCAGGGAGATCTTGTACGTGTTTATTTGTCAGAGAGAAAGAGAGAGATTCTCTCTCTCTCTCTCTCTCTCTCTTTTTATATAATAAATGAGTCTATGTATGCATATGTACTGCAACAATTAATGTCACAGAATTGAGCTGCAGTGTAATTTGTTGATTATTAAAATATAATAATAATAATAATAATAACGAACACAAGCACAAACATTGTGTTCTGTAGTCTTCGATTCCTGGAATCATTTGACACCTTGAAATTATTTTGTTTTTGCGTACAAGTTATGATTGATTCACGAAATTAAAATGATGTGAGTGGTCTCTCCTTACTATAGTCTGCGGCCCGCGGGGTCTAATATTCCTTACATCGGTAACAACGCACGTTCATGTTCTCTCTCGAGAATCGCTTGCTTTGTTTCTTAATTTGTGTCATATTAACTGTTGAATGTTAATTAAACGCGCGCCATTCTGAGAGAGAGGGAAGGTGACAAAATCAGAAACGAAGGCTGAGTTTTAATTGCAAGGAAAAAGCATGAGTCGGCCTATGTCTGCCAGGGGAGAGAATCCACGGAGATCATGAAACTATACGTATAAATTATCTAAAATTCAAGGGAACCACTCTCTGTAATCGATGAATCATATATACATACACCATAAACATAAATATGTGTCCACTTTTATGATTTCCATCTTAAAGTTAAAAACACAATTTACAATAAAGACATAAACTCCTTTTCTCGTGCTTTCTCAGCCCGCGTCCCCGCGTGTGAATACATACATACATTCACATATATAGATACATATACACATAGAGAACAATACTATTACCTGCTGGTGGTTATGAATAAAAATCATTATTATACCGAGGAAACCATGCATGTATATGCATTATATACACACATACACACACTCATTATTAGTGGCTTATATGTCATGGTTTTGTATCTATGGACTTTAATTCGATCATGATCTGAATGGATGCACAATGATCGATTTGATGTTGTGTGCTTCGGTTGAGTGTTTTTCCTTGCTTTTAAATGGAAAAAAAAAATTGATAAATACTTGGATTGGTTGATTGACATGAAGACCTCCAACTGCCAATCTTTGAATGTATCTTTTATATTGTTTTTTCATGGGATATGTTCATACAATGTCGTCAAAGTCTTATTTTAGGAAGTTATTAATTTACAAGTTTATTTGTGTAGAACAACAATATTTTTGACCCTCCTGTTGAGACTTTATTTAAGAAGTACCTTTGTTGTTAGAATAGCTTTTAATTATTTAAATTATATTCCTAAACAAGATTCATACATATCGCAGCAACTGTAGCAGGTGGCATCTTACTTCAGCAAATATAGTATGAAAATGCATTTTTTTTACCAGTAGCTCATATTTGCTTCCTAAAGCTTTGGACCAAATATTGATAATGCAAATTCAAAACTCTTGCTTGTTTTTATGGGTTTCTTTCGTATTGATCACGGGAGTATATTGTTTATATATATAGTATTGATTTGGTCCCAGGATCTTAGACTTTACTGAGAGGGTTATTGGGAGGCAAGAGGCAGTTGTAAATCCTGACACCTTAACCTTTATCTTAAAGGATTTGAATCAGTATAATTTTGATAGTGTATATTGGCACAATTTTGCGAACTTGAATAGCCTATTGAGTTACAACCAATTTGAGGAAATTGGCAGCCACCTTCACAGTCGATTCATTAGGGTCATCACCTTCTACCCAAATAGTGGAAATATCCACCATTTTCTTTGTCTGTTAAGCCTCACAGCTATGGGACTTCCTAAAGAAAACTACAATCGCAGTTTATCAGCCACTCACAAGACTACCGAGATCTTCGACTTAGCTCATGAAGGTAATATTTATTGAAAAATTAGGATTATCATTTAATTAGTTTTAATTTTCTTGGAACTTTTAAAAAGTTTCAAGCCACTTGCTGGTTAGTGTTGGTGTATGATTGTTGATATGCAACTATTCTCATACAACGATATTATTGATATGTAACTATTCTCAAACAATAATGGTGTGTGATTATTGATATGTAAATATTCTAATATTCTTATTTTACCAATCTGTATTTGATTAAGCACAAAAATATTATATGATAGTGTTAGGGAACTTAGCATAAGATTTATAAGTATCCAATCCAAAAGACTTACTTTTTAGGTGGAGTGACCTACCACCTTATAAACTCAAGTACCTCCCATTTACTAGTCAATATGGGACACAATTCAACGATTCCCCCCCCCTCCGGACGAAACCACCGCCGGACTCCGGTCCTTTCGTCTGACACACTTGAGTTGTTCCACCATCACATTCGGGCTACTAGGATCTAGCTCTGATACCACTTGTTGGGGAGACTTAGCATAAGATTTTTAGGTATTCAACCCAAAAGACTAGCCTATTAGGTGGAGTGACCTACCATCTTATAAACCCAAGTATCTCTCATTTTTTAGCCAATGTGGGACACAACTCAACACATAGTAGATATTTATTGTACGTTCTTGAGAAATAAAAAAGGAGAACTCTCACATGAAAAAAAAATATCTCAATTGAGAAAGTATGGTGAATATTATTAATGAAAGCTCTTAAAAAGAAACCCGCAAGCTTATTTATACTGGTTGTAAGTGATGATATTCTTAATAAACCATGAAAGCTCTTGAAAATAAACTAAGAAACCCGCAAGCTTATTTATACTGGTTGTAAGTGATGCTATTCTTAATAAACCATGAAAGCTCTTGAAAATAAACTAGCATAACATGCGTATTTATATTGGTTGTAATTGATAGTATTCCTAATAACTTATGATTCCTTATTAAAAAAAAAAGAATATAACTCAAATAAGAGAATATAAAGAAAATCCTAACTAAACTAGAAAGTAAGAATTGAACTTATATTCTTACTATGACTCTGTTAGTCTGTTAGATCAATAGTTTGTCTTAAATTATGAAAGATAAGACAACAACAAATCTTTTAAATAGTTAAAGAGAAAAGAAAGTTGAACTCCATCTTAATCTTGTTTAATCCGATTGTTTGTAAGCCAATTATTTTGTGGAATTCCTTTCATTAGTTTTCGGATTATTTTCCTTTGATGTTGAATTTTGATCTCACACCGTCATAGTCCTATTAGCCATATGAACAAGAATTAATCATTCACCTGAATTATCCTCAAAGCCACTAACTTCGAAGGTTCACATTCTAGTTTAGTTTTTTTTTCCTATCTTATTAACCTTGTTTAGTGATACAATCTTATTCTATAGATAATGGCATCAGCTTATATTCAATAAACAATTTCAGAAATTTAATAGAAGTTTCAAAAGTTACAATTTACCTATTAATTTTTACAATTTGGTAGGCGTATCCATGCGTATAAACTCACATGTTACTGTTCAAGGAGTATGAACTTCTTGTACCGACATAGTAAAGCTTCCTTTTCCGCTTTTTTTCCCCCCCCCCCCCCTTTCCCTTGAAAATGAAATTGTAAAGCTTCTTAATTATATTAGCTGGGCGTGAATGCTATACTGATTCTATCATTGAAAGATGCCAGTAAAGGTTTTGGTATTGTTGTTAATCTGTACATGATAGAAACTAAATTAATGATTTATGTTGTTACGGGTGAACTGCTGTCACATACTGCCGCAACAGCTATATTAAGAGATGGATTATCCGAGCAAAACCATGGATTTTATTTTGCTAGTATTGGTTGGTTAATCCTTAATTAAGAAATTGCTAAGCTGGTATTGGCAAGAGGGATTATTATAATATAACAAGCCAAGCGCAGTCTGCGGACCTTGGATTCTGGCTACCTACCTATCAATTCAATTTTCTTTTTCTTTATACTTACTCGGCCGCAACAACTAATTAAGCCATGTTAATTGCCAAGAGATTAAAAAACATCTAAACAGTATTAGATTAAAATTTAATTATTTTTATATTTTTATTAGTTACTAAACGTCAGATAACATCAATCACATTTGCACTGCCTATCCAAATTCCAATATATATATATATGGGCGTGTGTGTGTTTATATTTAGTTTTTGGGTACATGGGTACTAGAGAATTTCAATATATCATGTTAGGGCATACATATTACGTCGTCAGTAATTGCGGGAAACAGTGACTAGTGGAGAAAAAATAAAAACGAAAAAAAAACGCAGATATCGAGAGGCATCGCACGCAAAAGAATGTAAGCTCTGGTCATCACATTCCGACAATTATGCCACTATAATTAACGTCATTTCGTATTCGCCAAATCACTTGCGATTCATTGCATATTGCGCTTAAATTAATTAATAAATTGATTATACAATACGTACCTACCATTCCAATCAAATAAGGAAGATGAAAGATGCATTGAATTGGCCATATCATTGTATAAAAAGGCCAAATTATTTTCAGCTTTTTCCTGTTCTGCGTATCAGCAGGCTGGGGCTGGCCATTGATCAGCCTCATCACTCATCAGGTCTTCATTTTCTCACGACACGCAAAAGGTGGACTCTGCTAATGACGCTGATCGTTTTATTGACAATTTTCTTTTATCAGAAGAATCGTACTTTCCTCAGTGAAAAGATGTTCCAATAGATGGGAGGAAACTCGGAAGAAAGTTAATTAGTTAAAATGATCAACCTCTCTCTTGACAATTAAATAAATGTATTTAAAATGCCAGTATTACTGCTCATATATATACATTTATCAGTTGTCTCTCTAGCTAGATAGCCCGCAGCGTCACGGCCACAGAGTCACACCATGACACTTGTACGTGTACAAGATTAGACGTGTGGGTTTTGTCTAGTTCGCTTGGACAAAGCATCTTAGTCAACGAATTCTTTCGACTCCGCCCAGCCACACACGTCTTGCATCGTCAATCTTGTTTTGTCAGAATCCTGTCTGGTGAGCTTGACATGAACATTATTGAACTGAACTACCAGTTTTCTCAAGGCAGTTTCACTGCAACTTGCGGGGATGGGGGTGATCAATTTCCTAGCTAGAAGCCAGAGAATTAGTTTAATTTGTAGGTGCATACATGGTACATGTCGTTGACAAGGCAAGGCATAAGCACAACATATATACTACTACTACGTGTCTACAATATTTTCGATGAATTGGGGTTACATTACAAGTTACATTACTGCTTTTTCCTGTTTTTGAGGGTGCCATTGTTGCTCTCAAAGTGATGCGACAGTACTTCACGAGAGCAGTTTTGTGCATTAGTTGATCTCAATCAAGTGTGATTGTGAGGGATACAGCAGTCATCAAACTCGGCTGATCAATAGATTGCTCTACAGAGTCGAAGCGTCGTCAGATTAAGCTACTTCCTTTCCACGTTCCCTTTTTTTTAATTTATTTTTTAGGTAGATTTTTATTACGTCTCAATCGTTCCCTTTCATACTACATGTCGTATGTTGTAGGGGTGGACAAACCCAATCCAACCTATTTGACCCAACCCAATTTAATTTTGACGGATTGAGTGGATTATTATGAGTTAATTTAATCAATTATTTAGAATCCAATCAATAATTGGGTTGGGTTGGGTTGTGTTAATTATAATGAACTCATGTAACCTAACCCAACCCACATAAATAATAATAATAATAATATTATTATTATTAATAAGATAATTTTCAATTGCAAAATTCTAAAAATTGAAACAACTAATCTATATTTTTATCCTCTTTTTATTCTTTTATAAAAGAAATTATTTTGTTCTCGTATCTATTGCTCTAGACTCTAATTCTTAAATCTCAATTCTCAATCAATTAAGGTACTTTTCTGTTTTGTTCAGTCTATATTCTTTTAATTTTCTTTATCAAATACTAGATAGTAAATAGAATTTTCATTATATAATATTTTTAAATTTGATTTCAATAAGTTTTATTTCAACTTTCATATTTTTTCCTTTATTTATTTATTAATATTAATTTGACTTCAAATCTTCAACCCAATCAACTCAACCCAATCCAACCCGATAATTTAAGGGTTGGGTTGAACATATTTATTTAATTAGATTGGGTTGAGTTTATCTCAACCCATTTAATAATGGGTTGAGTTGAATTTTCACAAATTCTATCCAATCCAACTCATACCCACTCCTATTATGTTGTCTTGTATAAGAGAAGGCATGTCGGATACGTTTATAAAAAATAACATAAGCGTACGTTAACTTTTAGCTAGTTGGGGCATTTAGAATTGCCGAACCCGGCTTCTAGCACAATCCTGGTTTAAAATTGACGAAGTCATGGACCTAAGACCGAGTGGGGTGTTAGAGGCTGGCTTTTTAATGGGATTTATTTAGATGAGGTGTTTTCAGGATTTTTCTGGGGTGTGAGAAGCTCTGTCATAGTGTATCTTTGGGCTGAGTGTACAAAATATTACCCACAAGGCACTGGCTGGACTGACATTCACACCCATTTTCTGTTAATAAATTTATAGAGATTGTCACTTTCCCCACTACAGTAATTAGCATATACTATTTATTTCTTTATTATTTTTATAATAGTTAAAAACTCCCATGACAGCATAAGTTTACAATATTATCCTTATTTTTAATTATTATTTTATTTACATTTATGATAAATTAAATAAATTACATAAAAAAACTAAATAAAAAATTAAGTATTAAAAATAAGAAATATATGTTTTGNAAGTATTAAAAACCAGAAATATATGTTTTGATATGAGCAAAAAAATTAATAATAATTTTTTTTCTTGTAATTATTTATTTTGTGAATACTTTTTTATAATAAATATTTTGTAATATTTTAAAATTAAATGTAAAAAGTATAGGCAAAATATTTTATTGTTTATCTTATAATAAATTTTTATTTGTCATTCAAATTTTCCTATAATAATTTTTTATCATTTTATAATAACTTTCTTATATATATTTATTATAAGAAAATTTTCACAAAATAAATAAGTACAAGAAAAAAAACTTATTATTAATTTTTTTTCTCATATCAAAACATATATTTCTTGTTTTTAATGCTTAATTTTTATTTAGTTTTTATTCATGTTATTTATTTAATTTATAATAAATATAAATAAAAGAGTAGTTAAAAATAAGGGTAATATTATAAACTTATACTATCAGAGGAGTTTTGGCCATTATAAAAATAATAGGAGGGAAAATGATATATGTTAATTACTGTTAGGGGGCAATTGTCAATCTCCCTAAATTTTGGTGTAGTTCACGTGGTACTTTTAACACCCCATCAAAATACTGATAAAAGCTGTCTTCCATTGAAATGACATACAAGCACAAATACAAATATGATTAACTCGTTCATATTTCCACCCCAATCTCTTTTGCTTGAACGGGCAAACTCCTCTCATTTATCATCAATTTATTTTCTTAATTTTTTTCATTTTATGATTCAAATCTATTCATTTGGTCTATAAAAATTTAAAATAATCAATTTCTCTCTTTTTTTTTAAAGTTAATTATATTTATTCTTGTGAAGTCATGGTTTTTACATTTTGTAGAGAGAGAATATTTGAAGAGAATAATAAAGATAAGAAACTTAAAAAAAAATTACCATCCATAGAACTATTTATGTAAAGGGTAGGATACAAACACTACAATTATTATTATTATTTTGTTGATTGCAGAAAATTTTTAGAGTGAGAAAGCCAATAAAAGTTAAAGACTCAAATAAAAGATTGTTATTTACAGAGAAATGGTAATTTTGGTGTTAAAAGGAGTATTATTCAAAAAAAGGGTTTTAAAAGAATAATTGTGAGGTTCTAGAAGTCTGTGTCTATAGTTAATAATCACTTGAGAGTTGTGGCTACTAATCTATCCTTTAACGATCCTTCAAATTTGATTGGGTTAACTCAACTCAATCAGGTTAAACTTTGGTTTAGATTTAACTCGAACTAAATTGTAATCCGATTGAGTTACATGCTACCCAAAAAAAAAAAAAAAAAATTCCCAAACCTAAATTATATGTGTGCACGCCTCTCGAAGCCAACATTCTCGTAAATTAAAAACAATTCCACATTCGTTCTTTAATAGATTAATTTATTTTTGTAAGCTAGTTTTTAATTTGATTCAGTTTGAAGTTAATTATTTTTTACTCTTGTTTTTTAATTTATGATTTCATATGTGAGAATCTAAAAGCTTTTATTTATTAATGCATAAATAAGTTAGTGCATCCATTGCAATTTCAAATACAAGATTAATTAATAAAAGAAAGAAATGTATGTCTTGCAATTTTTAAATGATAATTTTTTAGATGGATTATTAATATATTATGTTCATATGTTGTCATGGAGGGTTTGTAACTTATTTGCTTGGATTATTCAATTATTAACATTGGGATTTTGAATCTTATTAGGCTAAATTTTTTATTGCATGTTTTTTTTAAATGATTTATGATGAATTTGCAATTTTGTCCATTTAAATTAGCAACCCAAACCAAAATGTTAGTTCGAATTTTCAATATGAATTGAACCAAATAGTAAAATCAAACCAATTAGATTCGAATTTAAGTTGATTTCGTTTAGTTTGGATTTACTATTCAAACCAAAACTGATTGAATTATCTAAACTAATGGATTGTAACTTAAAGCGAGAACTGATTTGCCCACCCTTTGTACTATATTTATAAACAAAATAAGTTATGTTTGTTATAAAAGTTGGATAGGTATAACTTAAAGTTACAATACTAAAGTATTCAATAAACACTAACCGCTACAACTTATAAGTTAAGTTAATTTCATTCACTATTTTATAATGAAAAAATTATAATATATTTATTAAATTTATTATTTAAAATTTAAAAATCAAACGTATTATATACACTATTAACTTTTATTTTAATTTTTTTTACAATAACTATAGTCCAAGAGTTACATCACCCCGATGGCCGAGCACGACCTTAGTTGTACAATTTTATGTAATTAGTTGATTAAAAGAAATCCTTGCTTATGTAATCTAAGCATGTAAAAAGAAGTCAGAGCTAAAGCTCTTTTCGGACAAAAATACTTAGGGATGGCAATGGGGAGAGAAGGGGAGGGGACCAATCTCTCCGTACTCATTCCCGATATTTTGCGTATGTCCATGTCCCCTCCTCATTCCCGTCAAAATTATTTAAGAGAATCATCATCCTCTCCCTGAATAATAACAGGGGATCTCCGAAGGTCCCCGATCCCCGAATAACTAATACATTTTTTTTGTTTTCGATTTTGAGTTAATCATATTAAAATAAAAAATTGAAATAAAAGTAAAATTCGAAATATATCTTACATTAATATTTATTACAAAAGTCACATACATTAAATTAGTAAGTAACACAACATGCAAATGATATAAACAATCATGAACAAATTAATAGCCTAATACAAAATTATTACAAATAAAATAAAATTTATATTCAAAATTAACTTTTCAATGGTGGCGTGAACACTTTATAAATGTGAAATATTCTCTTTACAACACAATAGTTAAGTCGAAGCAAATTAAAAGTAAATATTATATTAGATTAGATATTAAAATTATGATTTACTATGGGCAATTATAACATCTAAAAAATAATAGATTTAAGTTTAAAATATTTAATGAATATTAAAATTAAAACAAAAATTTTGGGCTAATAAAATATGTCCGGTTTTTTTAATGTCCTAAATAAAAATTTAAGACTTTAATTAGTTAATTATGCCTAAAAATTTAATAATATAAATATTTTGATATTTTTTATTTTTACCAATACTTATAATTTTATAATTTATTTACTAGTAATTTTAAAAAATTAAAAATTAAAATAAAAAATAAGTAGGAAATGGGAGTTTTATCTCATCTCCGTTCCCTCCCTAAATAAAAAATTAGATAAAAAAATTTCTACACCCATTCTCTAAATAAAAAATTAAATATAAATTTATCCTTATATCTCCCAAATTAAAAAAATCCCAAAAAATATCCAATCCGCGAAAATTTTTACCATTCCTAAAAATACTCAAGAGACCCACGCTCATGACGGCAGAATCTGGCGATAGGAAGTCGGTTGGATAAAGGTTGTACTTGCCTACCAATAATTGACTATTTGTTGACTCCTAGTGACAAGAGTTGAATATGATGTAATATAAGACTAATCGACTTTGACAACGGCTGACAGTAATAACAGCAGACCTTCAAAATTCATCAATATATGCTATGTTTATAAGGTTTGTAATTTCATAGTTTAATTAACCTGATATTATTGAACTATTATTTATTAATAGGATTATTATCATTTTACTGCTTCAAGAATTGTAAAATATCAAATAACTATAGAAAATATTTTTTTTTAATATTTTATTATTACAACTTTGTAAAACCTTTCATTTTATTACTTTTCTTTTAGGATGGTTAGTTGATTAATAAAATATTAATTTTATCTTTTATGGTAAAGTACACAAATAGAGGTATTGAATAATAAATATAAAATTATTGTTATACTTTTAAGTTGTTAAATAATAATTTTAACCATGAATTCATGAATAACCCTGAATTTATCATAATTATTGAAGCAGCGAATTGATAAAAATATCCATGTATTTTTTTTTTATAAAAAAACACGCACAATCTATTCTTTAAAACAAAAAAAACTTGAAGCTTATTTTTAGAATCAACACTTTCACATTTAAGTGCTTTTGTTTTTTAACAAAAATATCCAAATGTACTTTTGTCAACTTACTACTTTTATAGTTATAATAAATTCAGAATTATTTAAATTGTTATTTTACTAATCAACTAATTGATCATAACGGAATAGTAATAAAATGAAAAGTTTTGTGAAATTATAGTAATAAAATAATAAGGAATAATATTTCTTGCAGTCATTTAATATTTTATAATTTTTGAAGTAATAAAATGATAATAATCCTTATAACACGACTTTATAATATAGGATCAGGATTCTCTCATAAGTTGATCTTTATCTAAGTAAATTCTGTTAATATGATTGGTGGTTAGTAAATTAAAAAGAAAAAATAATTAAATCTTAATTATCCACTTACACTAAAACACAGTTGACTCAAGATCTGTAAAAAATTAAGAGTACTCAAATAAAAAAGGATCCTAATCCTATAATATGATTTTCTTGCAATGTAAATATGCATACTTTCCTTTGACCCTTTCTCATAATCTTCTTCTTCTTAAAGCATGCCTTTTACCTTCTTTCAATTCACTTCCTTTCTTCATTTTAATCCATTAAAAATAAATAGTAAATAAAAACAAGCCACCCAAATCTCGAAGCAAAGCGACCTTTTTCCTTTCTGTCTATTTATTAATATTTTTATTAATCCAAATCTGTTACACTAATATACGTGTGAACACTTTCGCTCCACTTTTTTTGATTCCTTTACGCTCTAGAAGTACAACACTGTTGATCTCTTCCTCTCATATTTATACTACTCAACTCAACTCAAGACATGATCTCAACGCAGCATTAATTAATTTATATAAAAGCCAAAACCCAGTTCCGGATAATAATATAATATGCTTGTTTACAAGGTTGAATTTGGTATTAATTCAGCGAAAAGGAAGGAATTACTAAGATTCTTCTCCCAAGTGGAGGCCTTGCATAACCACCTCTTAACATTTTCTTTCGTTTATGGAAATTCATATTCTTACTGTAAATGAAGTTTGTAATTTAGCTTTCTTGATCGTATAGGAGCCTGCATTCTTCATGGACATTGTTTTTAGCAAATGGGTATTTGCATTTTCACTTTCTTGTTGCCTCATCTTCTCCATAGCACTCTCAGGTGAACTTCATTCGTTCATTTTTGTTTCTATTTTCCTTTATTTCTTTTGCTTTTTAGTTTTTTTTTATGTGATTCTTTTACTGTAATTGTTTAGTTGAGGGATTGCATGGTAATTCTAAAGTCAGAGGAGTCAATTTAGGAGGGTGGTTAGTTATTGAAGGTTGGATTAAGCCTTCACTTTTCGATGGCATTCGCAACGGAGACACGCTAGTAAGCAAGCTTAATCTTTGCAAGATTCTTTTTTCGTTCTTTGTTTTTTTTTTTCCTTTTTT
>MKYO02026127.1:39101-49446 GCA_002013955.2 Citrus medica | reverse complement strand
GGGGGGGGGGGGGGGGGTGTTGGTAGGGTGATTTGTTCATGCTTTTCAACGATTTTCCAGCTGAGTGATTTCATTTATCAAAGTGCAGGATGGAACGCAGGTCCAGATTAAGTCTGTAACGTTGGAGAAGTACGTGTGTGCAGAGTCTGGGGGTGGTACAGATGTTTCAGTTACCAGAGATGTTGCTTCTTCATGGGAAATGTTTACTGTGAGATGCCTGCCTAACTTGTTTCTGTTTAATCTTGTTAGTGCTTATGGTAGTTGTATGATTTCCTGATTTACCTTCAGGAGTCATTTCTTCGAGCATATTAAATACATTGTTACACCTTGTGAATACAACTACATTTTGTTCAGTGCTGCTGAAATTCAATGTGTTGTGTTGGTATAAGGTTTACCAAATATGCTACTCTCGTAAACTTATTTTTGCTGTTAAAATATTTTGGATTATGTCGATATCTTGTTATTTAACAATGTATCCGACAATCACAATCCGCTGTAACTTTTCCCCCCAGTTAGTTTAAGCTCTTACTTTCACCGACTTCAACATTATCTTTATGATGCTGCAATATTACAAATAAAAGGAAATGCAATTAGTCCGAGTCAACTTGCTTTGGATCATAGTTTGTAGCTCTTTTAAGTATGCATTCTACTCGAAAATATTTTGGATGGCTGGTTAATTTACGAATTGGCATGAAAGTAATAGACGATCTCCATTTTCTTTTCATCCAGTTGTGGAGAGTTTCCGAATCAGAATTTCAGTTTCGCACTTCTCAAGGCCAGTTTCTAACTTGTGATGGTGAAGGCTGTGTAGTCTCTGCAACAGCAAAATCACCTTCAACACCAGAAACATTTGAAATTGAAAGAAATAATGATAGTAGAGTTCACATCAAACTGAAGAGTGGGACCTATCTGCAGGTATGCACATTTCCTACAACGGAATTATTCAGCAGTAGGGACTTGGGGTCCAACTATTTTTATGCTTACACAAGGTTCTGGATCACTAGATGTGAGTATCAAAGTTGATGGCTTTGTTTACAATAACATGAAAATTTGTCTGCATATTTGCTTTTTATTGCATTGAACTTTGGGCTAATTTGGGGAATTTCAACATCTGAGAATTTGGCTAGGACATAGTTGTCCAAAAACAATCAATGTGACAATCAGCTGGTAAGATTTACCAAAAATAATTGGCTTTTACTATTACTTGCATCCAATGATATAAACACTTATGCGCTCAGAATGCCTACAACAGACCCACTAAGGATTGATCCATTGAACCTCTGCCACTTCCTTGCTGCTGTATTTTTCCATTTTTTTCTTGATGCTGAGGTTCTTAATCAGGAAATATCATAGAATGTACTTTATTTCCTAGGCTACCTTAGGAAACCAGCTCACAGCCGACTATCCAGGGATGCCAGGATGGGATGATAATGCAGCCACGTTTGAGATGGCAATTGTAGCAAATAACTTGCATGGAGATTACCAGCTTGCAAATGGATATGGACATGAGAGGGCCAAAGAGGTTCTAAAGGTACCCTACTTTTCATAATCCCCTTTAATTTGACATCTTGAACTCTTTGCCAAGTCTGTGTCCTTGTCAAGAACATGTAGGAAATTCATCATAATAAGTTTCTTTCCTTGAATATTTTGAGCCAACAAGCATAGCAAGTGTTTCTTTTGGTACAACACCTGAGATCATGGCATATTGTCCATCTCCATTTTGCACAAATATTCACCATATAACTTGGCCTTTGTTCTTTTGGCATCCTCTAATATTCTTATTTCATTAGAATTATTTATTTATTTATTTATTCTTGTCTGTCATAAACCATGTTATCCAGGTATGACAATTTCGAAAAAGGTTTTCAACTTATAGAAGGCTTGGCATTATTTTCAATTTATCATATTGTTTAGTTATTCTTTTTACTGCAGAGACATAGAAACACCTTCATCACCATAGAGGATTTCAACTTTCTGTATAGACATGGAATAAATACTGTGAGGATACCTGTTGGCTGGTGGATTGCTTTTGATCCTGATCCTCCAGCTCCATTTATTGGGGGATCTTTGGAAGCTCTAGATAATGCATTATCCTGGGCAGAGTAGGTCTTGTTTGCACCTTGTTCTGTTCAGAGTGCTGACAATTTTAAGATGCATATTTGTTTCTCCTTTTTCCTTTTACAAATATATGTACCTGCAAATATTTTGATGCAGAGCCTATAACATAAAGTGCATAATTGACCTTCATGCTGCTCCTGGCTCCCAAAATGGAATGGAACATAGTGCTAGCAGAGATGGGACAACAGATTGGCCCGCATCAGCTTACATATCACAAACACTGGATGTTATAGATTTCTTAGCTTCAAGGTAAGCTCTTGTTTGTTCTGAGACTGTTGAAATACGGTTCTACTTATTACTATTCACCTACCTGAATGCTCCCCTCTATATATCAAATACTAAAAATATTGAATGTTTGAACGTAAGGTGTGTGCACATTGCCTCTGATCAAGATTTAAGTAATTTTATTGTCAACTTTTAGCAAGTGGAAGCTGAACACTGGGGAGGTTTTGCACTGTTACTTTACATTCATGAATCATACAACAGCTTGAATCTGAAAGCTTAAACTAACTGGTCATGGGCCAACACCTTACTAGAACTTCACTTGCCTAATTCGTGTTAGTTTGGAAACCTTTACTTATTTTCCATGCGTAGGTATGCAAAGCATCCAGCCTTGCTGGGAATTGAGCTTTTGAATGAACCTTCAGCAGCAACAGTTCCATTGGATATTTTAGTTCCATACTACAAACAAGGCTACCAAATTGTCCGAAAGTACTCACCTACAGCTTATGTGATAGTGTGCCAGAGAATCGGGAATGCTGATCCGCTGGAACTTTATCAGGCTAATATAGGCTTACACAATATAGTTGTGGATCTGCATTACTACAATCTCTTTGACACATTTTTTGTTAACATGAGCACTGTGGATAATATCCTATTCATCTACAAAAGCAGGGAGGCTCAACTACAAGCCTTAAATAACGCAACTGGTCCGCTGGTGTTCATCGGTAATTCAAGCTGCACACTCTGTGTTTTCACACTTTAATTAGGTAGGGTATCCAAGTAATCAGAATCCTGATTTTGGAGTAACTGATTGGTTTCAGGGGAATGGGTAAATGAGTGGAATGTGACAAGTGGGACCCAGAAGGATTATCAAGACTTTGGAAGCGCTCAATTAGAGGTTTATAATGCAGCTTCCTTCGGGTGGGCGTACTGGACACTCAAAAATGACAGAAAGCACTGGGATTTTGAGTGGAACATAAGGAACAATTATCTCCAATTAGGTAATGCTTTAAATTCATCTTCATTTTATTTGTCCCCAAAAAGGAAAAAAAAATCATCTTCAATTTCGTACTTTCAATTTCTTTGAACTCCGTTTGCCCCACTTTATCTCATAGTTTTTGACCCAAACAAAAAGTTTCATAATTTTTTAAAAATCTACTTACTTTATGATATTCTCCATTTTAACAGTGTCTTTTAAAAAGAGATGGCAAGTTGATTTTATAAACATCTTATAAAATAATCCACACGTAATATAACACTTTTTTGAGTTCCTATTATTATCTTATAATATTGAAACGATAATTATGTTTTATTCTTCTATAAACCTATTTTATAACTCGTAGCCCTATTATCACATTACCAAAATTACTATTAATCACACACACACACACACATATATATATAATATGCTTTTATACGGTTCAATATGTAAACTACACCAATGCAGGTAATTCACCGAACATGCAAATCTTCAACAGTTTAGTGTTGCTGGGAATAATATTTGCCTGGCTCTATCTCCATCATATCTTATGACAAATAAATGACCCGAAATCGGAGAGGAAGATCTAAATGCGGCTTTCAAATTCTTTGCATCTCAAATTATTATATTCATTTGTTCTGAAATTTGCAAGTGTAATGAAATTGTTGGAGCAAAATGTATCCACACAGCAAAACATCACTGACCTGTTAGAACATTAGGCTGGGATATTATTCTTGTGCTCACCCTTGATCATGTATAAATGAAAAAAATCCATTCTTTCTGTTCCCTTTTAGCTTCCAGTAAAAACGCTCTTCAAACGATTTCATCCCCTTACCTAAAGCCATTTTTTGTAAATCAAAATGTAAATTCTTTTGACCAACTGGCCAACTGTAAAATATCCTATAAAAAGCAAAAGCAAAAACCCAAAATATGTCAATGGGAGCTCTGTGAATCCCATGACATCTCCAATTGCAGTGAAAGGAATTGCAATTCCAATAGCAGAAATTACAAGTGTAGATGAAAGTACTGGCCATGAAGCAACCTCCTGAATGAAAGGGATCTTCTCAGTTCGGATGAGGTGGATAATTAACGTTTGCATGAGTAACCCTTCAACAAACCAAGCAGAGCGGAAGAACACGACATTCATTTGGTTGTAAGCCTCGTAATAGAACCAGAGGAAAAAAAGTGCAGTTACATCACAGAGAATGCACACCGGACCATTGAACAAAATGAACATCGGTAAGCCATTCTCTGACCATATCTGCGGCGTTTTTACATAATCTCCTTCCATTTTGTCCCATGGTATCGCAATTTGACCAACGCTATATAAGAAATTCTGTGTTAGGAGCTGCTTTGGAGTCAATGGATCGGTTTGCAGGAACATGGTTGCAATAAGAAGTGAAAGAACGCCTCCTAGATTAGCAATAATTGACATCTTTATGTATTTCATTGTGTTACCAAAGGTGACACGGCCCCGCTCAACTCCAGCAACAAGCACATTCAGATCTTTCTCAAGTAAGATAATATCAGCTAAGTCTTTAGCAACTGATGCCCCAGAATCAACTGATATACCAACATTGGCGGCATCCAGTGCAAGTGAATCATTTATTCCATCTCCCAAGAACCCGACAACGTGCTTACCAACCGATTGCAAGGACTGTACTACCCGGAGTTTCTGAGTCGGAGTGAGCCTAGCCAGTACTGTCGCTCTTTTAACTCTTTCATGGAAGGATTCTTGGCTGAGTAACTCAAGGTCTGGTCCTGTACTTACGTGGGTGGTTCTGATACCAACTTCGTGGCAGATTTTAATTGCCAGCGAGAGTGAGTCACCTGTTAACAGTTTTGCTTTTACTCCCTTCTTAGCTAGCCGCCACAGAGCTTGCTTTGCAGAGTCCTTAGGAGGGTCATAGAATGTTATGAGACCTAGGAACACCATGTCCGACTCAATTGGACCATCGTTTCTGTTGCTTTGAGCACTTTTCTGCTGCAACATGTTACAAAACTCTGATGTAAGAAAAGCAAGGGAATGTAATTCTGTAGTTCTGGTTTGGTTCGACTCTGAAACCAAATATGCAGCCCCTTCCAGGCTCCAACATATTGAGTTGAAATTCTTTGGAAGATCTTATGAGTAATAGATGCTAAAAATGAAATGGAAAGGAGAAAAATAGAGAATATGAAATTAAAAAGCAAGTGCTTGGGAGGAAGTACTAACATTCTATGTATAGAAAACACTCTGTGAACAACAAATAAAGGACTAAAAATCAGTCGTGAATAAAGTGCTTTTGTAATGGTTCTGCATTGCTTCAACTTGCACTAAACTAAATAATAGAACATGCAAGTTATAATAGGTAAACAGATGGAACAAATAGTTGACATCGAAAAATGGAAACTCTAAAAAATCTGAACTTACTGGTAGCAGCCTCTTTACTGCAACTCCTATAACCCTTAATCCCTCATTGCTAAGTTCTTCCCCCAAATTTAAAATCCTCTTCTGCTCTTCTGAAGTGAAACTGGTGATTGGACCACTATCCATGTGCTCAACAAAAGAGCAAACTCTGATTACTTCTTCTAATGCCCCTTTTGTTATCACGAATCTACCACTGAATTGGCTACTTCTATCTTCTGTAATTGATTCTGTTTCCAAGATAACTGAAACTTTTCTTCTTACAAAATCGAAAGGGATCTCATCTAGCTTCTTCCATTTGGATGCCTGGAACCTGTAGCCATTTGTATATACATATGCCAATATTGCATCATCCAGAGGATACTTCTGATCAGTCTTGTAGTAAGAATTCAGAAATGCAAAACGTAGGACATTTTCTTTTGGGAATCCCCAGCTGTCAAGGTGATTAACCATGATTGCACGGTCCATGGTGAGCGTACCTGTTTTGTCTAAGCATAGGATATCCCTGTCACAGAAGTAACAAAGCAAATGACAATCATTTAAAATATTCAATTTTGACAAGAACTCTTTGAATGCAAAGTTAACAAAATTTGTTTTGTTTCTACTGTAGATATTTCTCTTTCTGTATTGAAGACACATGCATTGATATTAGTATTAGCAAAGAAAAATTAAACTTACATAGTTCCCATGTCTCTTATGGCACCTAAGCTTTTGACGACACATCTGTCTCTGGCCATAGCAAGTGCTCCTTTAGCAAGACTTGTGTTAACAATGAGGGGAAACATCTGAGGAGTGAGTGCGCATGCAACAGAGATTCCAAAAAGAATACTCTCACTTAGATTTTTAGATGTAAAATAATCAATCAATGTGATGATCGTAGCTACTATTAGCATAACACAGATAAGCACAAAAGATATCCTTCGGACTCCTTTCTCAAAGTCATCTGGTGGTTTCTGCTTTCCAATAGTTGAGAACATGGTGCTCGTATAGGTCTTGGATCCCGTGGAAACAACTAGACCAGTTCCACTACCCGATACCACATTTGTGCCCTGAGATATAATCAAAACACGAATACGTCTCAGTATTTTTACTTAGCAGACATTAAATCAAGGGCTGGGGTTAAGGTTCAAATCTTTCATGGGAGGGGGGGGGGGGGGGGTTAAGGGATGAGAAACAATGAAGGACCTAATGGGGAGCCACCGTATGATTTTATTATTTCAAATATTCGACCTGAATATTCCAAAGATAAAGACCAAACACCTAGCCCTTTTTTCTTGGCAGATCAGGCTGATGAAAAATCTTTGGAACTTTCACGGCAAGCAGCACAATCATATGAATGAATATACCTACCATGAAGCAGATATTCTTCAAATCTAACAAAGGAGTGCAATGATCTTCTCTGATGTCTGCTGTCTTTTCAGCTGTCCAAGACTCCCCTGTTAACGAGGATTGGCTGTTCAAGAAGCAAAATGCGATAAGTTATTCTATAATCCGTTATATTAGAAAAGGGTGAAATGGCATTGGCATGAAAGAAACTCACAAACCTAATGCATTAAATAAGGCGAGGTTTGAGGTTCTATACCTTACTACCAGGTGTTTCGAAGTCAGTAATCTCACATCACCAGGAAAAAGGTCCCCAGGTTCAAAAATAACAATATCACCAGGAACAACATCCCTCTGATCAACTTGAACTATTAATTCTGACTGAACAACTCTACCTGCACATCTTTGGACCTTAACAGGGCATCTTACAAATTCTGAAAGCTTCATGGCCGCTTTTGAACTGCCATATTCCTTGAAAGGTATGCGAAACGTTTGTAAGGGCAAGATTCTAGATATATAAATGTAAAACCCTGGTTCGAGTCAACGAATTGAGAGAGAAATACCTGGTAGAAGCGGAGGCAAACACTAATAAGAACCAGTGCCAGCATGATGCATCCATTTGGACTGTCACTGGTTACATATGAGAAAGCAGACAAGACAATGAGAATGATATTAAAAGGATGAAAAATTGCATTCCACAGAAAATGCCACCAGCTTGGAAATGTATATTGGAGAGGCACATTTGGGCCATTTTCTTTTAATCGTCTCTCAGCTTCCTTGAAGCTCAGGCCTGCACAATGCAAAAGGAAAGTTTTAGACTAATTACTCCTTTACCCCGTAGTTGAAACAGCTGGGGAAGAGAAAGGAGAAGGCCAGTCCTAAGCCAGAAAGGAATATGATTAACAAATCACTTAACGACCAAAAGGAATACGAATGTGTCTTTTGATTTAGGAAATATTTTGGAGGGCTTGTATAGCTGACAAATAAGTCAATGTCTGCCAAACAACTCAACCAACACTTGTGACTGCAATATTAGTAATGCACTTCAATATGTAACAAGAATCTCAAACTGTCAATTGAGTCTGATTTCAGGGCCTGGCTGTTAGCATATCCGGAAGGAAGCAAGAAAAAAAAAGTGTAGAGGTGTAAACTTTACACAGGAGGATCTGCCAATTGCTTTAATACAATTGATAGATTCAATAACCCAGCTAGAATGTCAAGGAGCCTCGTAAAGAAGCAAGAAATTAGGAATTCTACAATTTCCCAGCAGTGCTTTAATAATATTTGGTCCTAAGAGGAAAGAAACATATGAATTAATGTTTCTTGATCAACTCTGGCTTTTGATGTGGATTTTGTTTTATAAGATGAAAGAATTTTCATCCAAATACTTCCATTCATTTATGCCATAGAAAAGTATTATATTATTAAATGTTTTCTGGATTTGAATTGAGCAATAGTTCTGGTTAAACCAAAGTGATATCTAATCAACAAATATTTCATCAATTATGTCAAATTGCTAGTTGTTCTTCTCATTTCTATTAACTCTTCACTTAAAGAATCCTATGGATACTAAAGTGTCTCACAAATACTTTTTACTATAATTTGAAAGCTCAATTAATTTTATCTCAAACTTGTATAATGACAAATTATCATTTTTATTAATATTAACATTTAAATTCATATTTATCTCAATATTAATAACTTTTATTTTATAACTGTAACTTTGTTTTTTCAAAATAGACCCTAAATAGCACAGATTATACTCACCTCTTTCAGTGGATCGAACATACTCAAAAACCAAATCTCTTTGCGACTGCGCGAACTTGTATAACCATGAATAAACCTTCTCTTCGTCTTCAGTTCTAGACCCTCCGTCAACTTTGGCTAAACATCTCAAAAAAAAAAAAAAAAAGAAGAACGCAAAACCCGACTCAAACAAAAACTCCGTAAACCAAATTATTAATGTCCAATAAACAATGACAATGACAATAAAAGAAACATACCTCCAGACATAAAGCGCTGCAAAAAGTTGAAGACAGGATTACGGGACGCATCTTCTTTGGCATTGGTACTGTTACTATGATCATTCCTGATTAGGTTTTGGTGACTGGGATTATTGGAGGAAGGCAAGAGGTGATTATTGTTGGTGTGATTAACATTTCTTGAAGTGAAAATGGAGAAGATTTTGAGTCCTCCCATGACATGAGAACAATTTAGCTGTGGTTGTGAATTCTGAAGAAGAAGAGGTAGAGGTAGATGAAGACGTATATGAAAAGGGAAGAGAGGAACCACTTCATTTGGCGGTTGAGGGTTTGAATAGAAGGTAGAGAGAAGTTGTGAACAAATTGTTTTATTGAATGAGTAATCCTCAACTGGAGGAATATTATCACTTGAGTTCAACTACCGAACCTCAAATGACCGTTAGGTTTGAAAGCCTGAAGAGGCAAAAACCGTTGGTCATACTTCTCCGGTCAGCCCAGCTTCTTCAGACCCGGTTCACTTTTTTTTTTATGGGTTTTAAAATATTAAAAATAGTAGTGATTTATGCTTAAAACGTGGCAGTTTCACTTGATGTTAATTAATATCTCATCGATTACAGAACATAAAAAATCCATTACTACCAAAAAGATGGTAATGGTTGATTGGTGATACATTATTTAGCATAAACAATATCATTTAGTATACGTAAATAATACACTTAATTTACATTCTTTTTATTAAAAAAAAAATCCATTACTGGGTCCATGTTTGGCGCTGTCTACAGTCTAGTCTAATTTCGGTTAATTGTCGAGTAATTATGTTAATTTTCGAATACTGTTGGGGCTATTTATGGTCCTTGAATTAACAAAGTTGCATCATTGCCGCTTTTTATAGTGACGACAAGCAAAAGCCAATACGCCCGACAAGTAGGTCCATGCAACCAACATTTGTGACTTTATAATTCACAAAGAATTGAGAAGGCTGAAGGCAAAATAACTTAGCACTCGGTTATGTAATTCTGTTTGAATAATTTCAATCATTTTTTTCTTTTTCTTTTCTTGAGAAGGAATAATTTCAATCTGATCGGGAACATATCTAGGATATTCCTGTGATCGTACAGAAGGGAGGCCTTTAAGCTTTAACCGTGCTTATTATTAATCATATATTTCCAATTTCCAGATGATCCTTACCAACTTAAGGAGAATGAATTTAAATGTACTTTGATTATTTAATACACCCACTTTCATATAATTCTTGAGTTTTTTTTTTTTCCTTTTGGAAGTCATATTCGTATAATTCAAGAGTAGTCAAAGGTCAAT
>MKYO02026127.1:13385-38913 GCA_002013955.2 Citrus medica | reverse complement strand
GAACCACCCCCCCCCCCCCCCCCCCCACCCCCAACAAAAAAAAAGTCAGTTGTCTTGTAGTCATATTAGCGAGGTGTGTTGGGATCATTCAGTTAGAGTAATAGGATGTACCTATTTGTTGGGTTTTAATCAAATAACAATAAAAATTTAGTTGTGAAAAGTTACAACAAATCACTTATCAAACATCATAACGTTTGGTAGTGTATCGATTTTTAAAAGTTTATATAAGAATAAGAGAGATAGCTTTCAAATATAATCTAATTTTAAAAAATAAAAAAATAAAATTTATTGTCTATTTTTCTTACAACAATTCTTATCCTGGTTAGTTTCATATAACATTAAAAAATTTACCATATATAAAGTGTTCATATTCTCTTAGTGAATTCTTTACTTTTGTTTGATGCAGATTCACATTAAAGGTTTATCATATCCTAAAAACGACTTACCGGTAAATTCATAAACAATCTCTACCGAGAGGGGACAAATAATACTTTAAAAAAACATATTTAATACATGTTTCAAGTCTCTGTCTACTAGTGCTATTAGTTTTAACATTATTTACAGGCCTTCGACCTTATCCTCGTGACAGTAACATTACAAGAGGGCATTAATAGTCTCCGGTAGCATAATCATTCTAGTCATTTTAACAAATGAAAAATGAAAATCGCATGTACATAAACACATGAACATAAATTAATGTTTGGATCAGCGATTATTCACGTTCCATGTGCGCCATCCAGTATTGCATACGCTCTGTTGTCCATTTCTTGCGAAACGACACAAGGAATCAATCACAGCTCATGCAATTATAGGATTATGTTCATTTTATTTTTTAAGGCAAAGAAAGACCCACCTACTGAAGTTCAACATTTAAAAAAAAATAAATGTATGCTCGCTCACAGATACCTCGGATATAATGAAAGAAATATGCCTCGACGTCGACGGTGTCGGATTTGGCACAAGGAGTCATTCCTTCTCAGCAACTACATCTGGGACCTTACAAATGAAATATGTCCACCTACTTCAACCTTATATATATATATATATATAAATGTTTCAATCCAAAATTTTAAAGTGTGAGATCATCCGGAAAAACACATAAATCATACTGTTTAAACGCTTTAAGTTTTAAACCTTTAAAACTTTGTAATTTTAAAACTTTCTTAGACCTTTCCCGCACTTTAATATCCCGGATCTGAAAACTAATATATATATATATATATTTCTATTCTACAATTAATTGTCATAAAACAGATGATATCAAAAACATTATATACATGTATATACATACATATAGTCATTTTCTAATAATGTTTCGTGACTTCAATAAAATATGAAACCCTGATAATTTATATATATGTTGTTAGCTGAAAAATTTTAATGGCAATCTTTCCAATTTTGTTTGGACGGCTTGTTAAAACTCCACTTCACTGAGTCGGTGGGTGTGAAACATGGGGACGGCCACAGCCAGCCCACTACGTGGCACGTGCACGTACAATTATTGTTCTTCTTATCATATGAAGATGAATTAGCTTTCGTTTTCTTTGGTGGAACAAGTACACGTGCGTGCGTGTCTCTTATCTCGACATAACTTTACGCAAATTAATGAATAAAACAACTCAAGTACTGATCAGATCAACACAAAATATCAACATTACGATCATTCAACGGCAAGTAAGAAAGAATCAAGCTTCTCAGCAAGTCAGGAAAACATTCACTTCAAGCTATATTATTTCCAAAGTACAAAAGTCTTCGAGAAGTCGACCCAGTGATTAACTAAAAAGAATCTTGGTGATACAATAAAAGCTATGCTCCCAAGAATAGCTAAAAAAGAAGGGGACATAAAATGGGTTTATAATAAAACACCCCCAAGTCGTATATTGTGTCACCAACGAATTTTGTCGCACATGCACACTCCATGGATGATGAATTAGAAGCAAATTAACTATAAGAATAGGGTCAACGAGAACGAAAAAGGA
Source organism: Citrus medica (assembly GCA_002013955.2). Classification (NCBI taxonomy): domain Eukaryota; kingdom Viridiplantae; phylum Streptophyta; class Magnoliopsida; order Sapindales; family Rutaceae; genus Citrus; species Citrus medica. The sequence goes on along the minus strand of MKYO02026127.1, from coordinate 36,934 downwards.
AAACACTGAGCTCCTGACCGATATTACCATCAGGGTCGATCAAATGATAAGATTCAGAATCCGAAGAGCCAGCAACCCGCTTAAAATTTGCTCTTAGGTACATAAGTTCATCGTCATGATCAAGTTGCTTCCCACTGATAACACCAGCACCAACCACAACTGAGTCCATGAGCCTCAACAAGTCCATATCAGCCTTGGACACTTTACGCCTAACCGCGTATCCAACTTTCCTCCCATTACAATACATCATCCACACCGGCGTCGAAATAAGTGGCTGATGAGAATTCCCGCCGAGGCCGAAGGTTGTGCTTTCTAATGCTATACGCAAAATCCCACCTTGCATTTCTCTGGCTAGAGTGGTGGTGGGAAGTGCAAGGTCAATAAGGAGAGTAGGGTTCGTGGATTTGGAGTTTGTTTGGATACAGAACCGCACCTTTCCGCGGCGGTATCCGAAGATGGTGCCGGTAATGGTGTTTGATGAGGATGAGGAACTGGAATTGAAGCTGGGTTGTCGATAACAAATGTAGTTTTCTTGCTTGGTTGTGAATTTGTTTTCTTCAACATTGAAAGTAGTAGTACTGCAATTGCAGCTTGGAATGAGTAACTCCATAAGATTGCGCAGAAGCCTCCATGACCGGACTTGTTTTTGGCACTCAACGGTGGTGACACTGACACCGGTGCCACCCATGCTCGAATAAGACATGGTCATGCTCTTATAGGAAGAGAGAATGTGAGAGGCTTAGGTTGTTGAAGGTGGTTCGTGACTTCAATAAAATATGAAACCCTGATAATTTATATATATGTTGTTAGCTGAAAAATTTTAATGGCAATCTTTCCAATTTTGTTTGGACGGCTTGTTAAAACTCCACTTCACTGAGTCGGTGGGTGTGAAACATGGGGACGGCCACAGCCAGCCCACTACGTGGCACGTGCACGTACAATTATTGTTCTTCTTATCATATGAAGATGAATTAGCTTTCGTTTTCTTTGGTGGAACAAGTACACGTGCGTGCGTGTCTCTTATCTCGACATAACTTTACGCAAATTAATGAATAAAACAACTCAAGTACTGATCAGATCAACACAAAATATCAACATTACGATCATTCAACGGCAAGTAAGAAAGAATCAAGCTTCTCAGCAAGTCAGGAAAACATTCACTTCAAGCTATATTATTTCCAAAGTACAAAAGTCTTCGAGAAGTCGACCCAGTGATTAACTAAAAAGAATCTTGGTGATACAATAAAAGCTATGCTCCCAAGAATAGCTAAAAAAGAAGGGGACATAAAATGGGTTTATAATAAAACACCCCCAAGTCGTATATTGTGTCACCAACGAATTTTGTCGCACATGCACACTCCATGGATGATGAATTAGAAGCAAATTAACTATAAGAATAGGGTCAACGAGAACGAAAAAGGAAAACACTGAGCTCCTGACCGATATTACCATCAGGGTCGATCAAATGATAAGATTCAGAATCCGAAGAGCCAGCAACCCGCTTAAAATTTGCTCTTAGGTACATAAGTTCATCGTCATGATCAAGTTGCTTCCCACTGATAACACCAGCACCAACCACAACTGAGTCCATGAGCCTCAACAAGTCCATATCAGCCTTGGACACTTTACGCCTAACCGCGTATCCAACTTTCCTCCCATTACAATACATCATCCACACCGGCGTCGAAATAAGTGGCTGATGAGAATTCCCGCCGAGGCCGAAGGTTGTGCTTTCTAATGCTATACGCAAAATCCCACCTTGCATTTCTCTGGCTAGAGTGGTGGTGGGAAGTGCAAGGTCAATAAGGAGAGTAGGGTTCGTGGATTTGGAGTTTGTTTGGATACAGAACCGCACCTTTCCGCGGCGGTATCCGAAGATGGTGCCGGTAATGGTGTTTGATGAGGATGAGGAACTGGAATTGAAGCTGGGTTGTCGATAACAAATGTAGTTTTCTTGCTTGGTTGTGAATTTGTTTTCTTCAACATTGAAAGTAGTAGTACTGCAATTGCAGCTTGGAATGAGTAACTCCATAAGATTGCGCAGAAGCCTCCATGACCGGACTTGTTTTTGGCACTCAACGGTGGTGACACTGACACCGGTGCCACCCATGCTCGAATAAGACATGGTCATGCTCTTATAGGAAGAGAGAATGTGAGAGGCTTAGGTTGTTGAAGGTGGTTTAGTGTTTTTATAGAGAGATGATCAGAACATTTTCTTTCTTTTTTTTAATAAAAAAATCGAGTTAGAGAGTGGCCGTTATATTTTAAACAGCGGCTTTTTCTTTCTTAAAACAAATTGAAAATCTTTTGCATTAGTGGGACACCTACTAAGGGTTTTTTTTTGGTTTGTTAATTGAATTATTTTCTACAAAACAGAAGTCAACTTCTTGTTTAAAGATAAAATAAAATAATACACTAGATTAAGACTCGAATTGAGAGCATGCAATGTTTCATTTACTTACTGATGATGTATTGTTGCATTCTATCAAAAAAATATTGTTTGACCGTTTGCTTAACCATTGAAAATACGAAATTTGTCACACAAATATATGGAGTTTTGGTTGAAAATTTAGCATGCCGGATTGCCGGCCAATTGTGCTTATCACTTGATTTGAATCTTCAACTCAAGATCAATCAATCACGATTCCAAGTTTCCAACCTCAGCTGCACTGGTTTGCAATAGTGAAAAATAGTATAATAAACGCACTTTGAAAATGGTTCTAAATACTCTAATTTCAATAAATATTTTACTACATAAATACCCATCATATGAATTATTATTAAGGATAATTTACTATAAGTAAACATTATATAATTACTTTGAACACTTATATAGCACACTCATTATTAAATGTACACAATTATCATATTTTAAACCTTAAAATTTTTATTTCCAACGGGTTAACCAATACTTATATGAATAAGGTTAAAATCATTATTTTCACTTTTATTTTTTCCATAAATAAAATAAATTTTGCACTCATTACTTTTAGTTGTTCAAAAATAAAGTAAATAAAAGTACTGTAAAGCATCCTTTTTTTTTCGGTTTTTGCTTTTGACCTCTTCTTCTCCGTCTTCTTATTCTACATAAATAAGCAAAAAATAATAATAACTAATTTTTTGTTAACTAATTTTTACAACTTCACTCAATTATATTGTTGTAAAAAAATTGTTAATCTCTTGAAATTGGGCATACCGAATAGCTTTGTTGGGGTTTTGAGTAAAGAAAGTTAATTAATTTAAATAGTCTCAGTAAGAATCTTTTTGGAATTTTAAAGAGTATACAAAGTAAAATTTAATTTTTTTAAATTAGTACATGAGTGTACAAAATAATAGTGTTCAAATTAAATTTTAGAGTACAAATAGCCCCAACCAACGCATAATCAATATAATAAGTGACACACCAACAAAGTGTTGGCTCCATTGGAAATGGAGTCCCCTTAAGTGGCTTGACTGGGTTTGTTCCTCAGTTTAAGTCGCAGGGAAGTCGCCTTTGTTGGGAGAACCTGTGCCTCCCGGTTCGAACAGAAACTTCTAGTCTGGATTGTGGTACGAGCTTAAAGGTACCTCTTACAGTTGGGACCCATCCCAAGATACCTCGTGATTAAGATAAAAAAAATATATAATAAGTGACACAACCGAGTTTCATACAATATGAAAAATATGAAATTGACTAATGATTTCCACACTTCTTTAATATCATTATAAAATCATATTCTTATTATCTTATAATTATGAAATCTTAATATATGATACACTTTTTAATTTTTTTAGTAAATTTCAAATAATTTTAAATCAATTAAAAAAATATCTTCACATAATTGGAGTCCCTTTTTGCGCATAGTTAGGATCATCAGCTTCTTCTTTGTTCCTTCTTTTCTTTCTTTTTTTATTTTTTACGGTCTAGAGATATAGCTGGGATGAGAAACTTCCGTACGATCGCACATAAACTACAAACCCCCTCCACCATCTAATCATTTGGCCATTAGATAGTGTACAGTCTGATCCATACAATTCCAATTTACATCTGTTCAGGCAAACTAATTAATTTTATTTAATTATGTAAGATTCTTTTATTTTTTGTGAACCTTTCTGAGACTGGGACCCTAAAGTGAAAGGGAGTTGCTTTTTACAGATCCACCACCACCACACACTAACACTAGATTTTATTTTCATGTCGTGTTTTGTAAATAAACCATCATACATAATTACATATAGCACATGAGCGAGAGAGAAATGATGGGGGGCTCCTCTGGATGGACATTTAGGCAAAAGGTGACTGTGTTGTTATAAATAACATGGTGTTGGTTTTTGCTTTCTAGCCTGGGTTTCTCCACTCATGTCCTCTGCCTTTTCCTTTCCACGCGTATGTCCCAGAAAATGACAAGATGAAAAAATGTTTTTGGATTTTTCCTATTTTTTATTATTGAAGCAGTACTGGCCGTGGAGCAAACTGAATTGTTTAAATTAGCCACAAATGGGAAATTTACTATTGAGGGGGAAAATTTGTGTACAGTGAAAAATCAAAGGTTAGGGAAAGGTCCGAACAAACTGTTAAAATACAAGTCCGTGCTTGCTTGCTTCTGGTTTGACTAATATGGTATATTTGGGTTAGATCCATAATACACACAATCAATCATTCTGGACTAAACTGCAGTTGCTAGATATATACTCAAGAACTTTTATACAAAATGCATATTGATATTCTATGTACACAAGTAGTAAGCTGAGGACTACTCACCAAGATCAAAGTTAGGTGTGTATATCAACATATTAATATAAAAATCACAGATGCAAGAGCCGCTCCACTTTTCTATTTATTTTAGTGTTATGAAGAATTTTTCCCATATAGACATAGGGATGGCAATTGTACCTGCAAACCCGCAAATCCGTCCAAACCCACCCGCCAAAACCCGTCTGCTGCGGGTAATTTTACCTGTTGCGGGCGGGTTTAGTATTATAAACTAAAACCCGCACATGGATGCGGGTGGGTTTGACATTAACCTTATATCTGATGGATACCCGCATGGATATCCACCAAACCCGCAATATTTTTTTCAAATATTTTTAATTTAATTTAATCTAAAAATTTTCAAATTACCAAATAGCCAAAGGCTCAAAGTTGTGTATGCGTGTATGTGGCCCATCTCTCATTCTAAAGTCATAACCTAAAGAAAACTAAAGGTATTTCCCTTCGAATTAGTATTTGAAAATTTAATCTTAATTATTATTATAGATATTGTGTTGGATGGGTGCTTATGGTGGTGAATGAAATGAATGTCTTCTCTTGTAGCTTGTTTTAAATGATAATATGAAATGTAATTATTGTTTTTAGATACTAGTTTGTGTTTTTAAAAAAATTTGTGTAATTTATACTTAAATTTGAAATTTTGTGTTGGATTGATGTGAAAATTTTAATTTTTTATTTATATTGTTTAAATATAAAATTGATTATGTTATATAGAATTTGATATTATTATATAAATTTATATATTAAATATTTGTGATTTTAAATACGGAAACCCGTAAAAAATCAACCGGATACCATTACGGGTTTGGTAATTATTAAAACCCGCTGCGGGTTGTGGGTGGTTTGATAATTTAAAATTTTTACGAGTTTGAGTTTAATAATGACAAATCCGCTGCGGACGGTGCCCATTGCCATCCCTATATAGACACAAGTGGAGCTTTTCCCTTTGAGCAAAAATTGGAAATTGGGATTGTTGGGACAAAATAATGTGTGCCACCTCACTGTCTGTGTCTGGTCTGCAGTGGCAAAGGATGAAACTTTTTTATTTTGTTGGAATCTGAAGAAGAGCGTGTTTAATTCTGGAACTGGTATTAAAAAAGAATGCAATTTACATTATGGAATGTGGGATATAACACAATGACAATACAGGTAAGACATTCAAAAAAACAAAAACAAAAAAAGGCCCAATTATAAGCAATTAAGAGCCAAGAATGGTAGACCAAATCAATAACAAAACTACAAAACTTCACCTTTAGCTTGCGTTGTTGGGATTTTCGTATCTGTGCAAGCTGTGAACAACAGACCATTTGCTTTGTTCTTAAAGTGCGATTGAAATTGACGTGAGATAATTATAACTTAAAAATTACAATACTAAAATATTTAGTAAACATTAATTATTATATCTTATAAGTTATATTAATATAATTTTTTATTTATATAATAAATAATATATTATATTTTTAATAATTTTATTAAAATTATTATTTAAAATTTATATTTACTACATACTATTAATTTTTATTTAATAATTATATTTTTTTTTCCACAACACTTTAATACCAAACAAAATCTTAATTGATTTTCTTAATTGCATTTAACATGAACTTGGGCCAAGTTCATTCTCAAGCAAATTCATCAACAAACATGTTACTAGCAGTAATCTAAGCATTACAGAATTCATCACCATATCAACATTTCGCAAAATATCCAAAGCCTGCTGGGGCGGGTACCTAATCATCAATCACAGGAAATGAAAATTCAAGACACATTTTTCCAACTGCCCAGATGCAACAAACAATTGTAATTTCAACAAACACATGGCATACCAATTCCATCACGACTGCGAACAAAAAATATTAAAAGGCTAATTATCTATTAGATTAAAAACATTTTAACAAACACCTTAGATACATACTAGACCCGATCTAATACATCGGATAGACATCCAAACATTCATCTAAACCCCAAATATTGACCGAAAGACTAACATCGAAGTAAGAGGAACAAAATACATTAAATCAGAAAGTTCCTAAGCCCTTTCACCCCTGATCCGCCTAGCAAGCTGAATGTCCTTGGGCATAATAGTGACCCTCTTAGCATGAATAGCGCAGAGGTTGGTGTCCTCGAACAGCCCAACAAGATAAGCCTCAGCAGCCTCCTGAAGTGCAGCAACAGCGCTGCTCTGGAACCTCAGATCCGTCTTGAAATCCTGAGCGATTTCCCTCACCAATCTCTGGAACGGAAGCTTCCTAATAAGAAGCTCAGTGCTCTTCTGGTACTTCCTGATTTCACGGAGTGCGACAGTTCCTGGACGGAACCTGTGAGGCTTCTTCACTCCTCCGGTTGCCGGTGCGGATTTCCTTGCCGCCTTGGTCGCCAGTTGCTTTCTTGGTGCCTTGCCTCCGGTGGACTTACGAGCGGTTTGCTTCGTGCGGGCCATTGATTTGGGAAATTAAGTGTTTCTTTTATCTTGGGAGATCTCAAAATATGAATAAAAATTGAAAGATGGCGAGATGGCGAGATGGGAGCTGAGGGATTTGGTGGTGTATAAAAAGGACAGCAAAGAGGAGAGGCGGCAAGGTTTTGAATTTTTCGAAAGACGAGGGAATTTTGGTGGGCGGGGAAATCGTACGGTGCTGAGTGCTTGTTATGGAGTCACACGGATTGCGATCCGAGTGAAACGTGAACCAGCCAAGGAGAAGATTTTGTTAAGGGTCAAATATTTTTCGGCGAAAAAATAAATTGGGCGCCACATTTCAGAAATTCGGAGTTTTGAAAATTTCAATCCTGGTTGTCAATACTTGTCATCTTTATTTTATTTTTCAATGGCGCATTAAATTGTTCAAATAATCAAGATCGAGGGTGGTGAAAATTGTAATATATTTATATATTGAGGTTTTTTTTAAACTAGTTGTACAGTTGTAGTTTTAAGTTACAATTTAATATGTTTAGTAAACATTAATTATTGTAACTTAAAAATTAAGTTGATTTAATTTTATATTTTTATAATGAAAAATTTATTACATGTTTACTAATTTTGTCAAGATTATTTTTAAAAAATATATCTATTATAAACTATTAATTTTTATTTAATAATTATAATTTTTTTCTACAGTATCTACATCTTAAAAGTTAGTTAAAGTATTTTAATACGAAACAAGACCTTATAAGCATTGCTGTAAACATTAATTATTGTAACTTAAAAATTAAGTTGATTTAATTTTATATTTTTATAATGAAAAATTTATTACATGTTTACTAATTTTGTCAAGATTATTTTTAAAAAATATATCTATTATAAACTATTAATTTTTATTTCATAATTATAATTTTTTTCTACAGTATCTACATCTTAAAAGTTAGTTAAAGTATTTTAATACGAAACAAGACCTTATAAGCATTGTCCTTCAAAAAAGTGTTATATACCAACTATTTAATGTATAATTACCAAAAAAAGAACCATGTAAATATATAATTATTAGAAATCCTCAGCATAAATATTAAAATTTCCCAATGTCATTGGATTTTTCTAAGGTTTAGGTCGAGTTAATAATAATAACAATAATAATTAAAAAAATTTGTACGACTCAACATAACATTGCAGACCTCATTGCATTACCATTTATGGATTGGGCTTCTTTTGTTTTTGTCTCTATGGCTGGCCACGGTATAAGTTGGTCCAAGACAATCTCCTTGTTTTTTATTTGAGTTAAACTTTTTGAATCCATTTTTCATTCTGCATAATACATATATGTGTTGTGGGTTTCTGAAAAGGACTTCTAATGTAAAACTATTCATGAGGTGTGCTGGGAAACAGGGTGGTTTTAAGGAATCAGAGGGGCGCCAACAACATCACTCTCCTTTTTTAACTTCTTGGTCTTTTTGAGTGAAAGGGCCCAAGATTATCCTCGCATTCACAGGTTCAAGCAATCGAATCCAAAAGCCTGCTTCGTCCAGAAATCGTTTTCGCCATCGTGTGTGTATGGATGATGACATTCATCCATATCCTGAGCCGCCGGTTTGGAAATTGATTAATTAATCAATTAATAGTTTCTCTTTATTTCTCAATGACATCTAAATTATTTTCCTTTCATTCTCCTGTATCTTTCGTACAGTGTCTTTCGTACAGAAAGATTCAATGTATCAAAAGCAAAATTTTTTTTATCAAAGCGGGACAACAGACAAGCCACTAGTTTTAAGGTGACTCGGTTTTTCCCATCGCCCCCGCATCATCCTAGACGGGTGCCGTACAGGAAATATTATTATACAATATCATGAATCAGCTAAGAGAAAGCCTTATGACACAAATTAATTAATTTCTCGTAAATTCTTTTTTATATAAAAATTACTTAAATAAATTAATACAAATTAATTCATTTCTTATTTCGAATGGAAATTTAATTAGACATTTAGATAAAAAAAAATTTAACAAACTTTTTATGCCCACCTATTTCTTAATTTATATTTATATTTTAATTAAAAATATTTTTTAAAGAAGATTATTAGATTTTAAATAGAAATGATATAATAAGAAAAAAATTTAGATAAATTTAATATTTTAGGATTTGTATGTTATTGAAAAGGAAATTTTGTTTTGGGGTAAATTTTTATGAGAAGATGGTTAATTTAAATATATGGATTTGTATTTTATTAATAGAAAAGTAATCTTCAAAGATGATGTTTTTTTCCTAAAATAATCATAATTATATCAACGTTCGTCGAAACAACCTTTTATCTCTCCTACCGAACTAACTCTTCATCTCTTTTAACTCTCACTATCTTATAAGAACTTATGATTAATGATATATTAATTTATTAATCATTTATTTTGTTTGTATATATGATTATAAGACTATAAAAAAAGAATTCATCTCTTTATTTATATACATTTGAGAATGAACACAAATTATCTTTAAATTATTATTATGCCACTTATTTATTTTCACTTTTTCTCTTGTTATATTACTGTATTCTTTAACTTTTAGAGGGATGTTGGTAGCTCTGCTCATCAGCTAAACCATCAATGGACGATAATAACAAATGCAACCATCTAATTAATGCATGGCCCCATAACTCCATCTAACAAAAGCTGTCCGGAACGAACGAATATAACCTATTGTGACATCGATAGCTACTTGTACCGCCTAAATACAGTTCCGCAATCAAACAGGAAAGCGAACAACTACATTATCTCTTTTATTTTTTATTTTTTATTTTTTCTATTCCCCCAAAATATCTCCAACTTTTCAACGTCTGTTTTTGCTGGTTTTTAATAATAATAATAATAATAATAATAATAATAATAACTAGAACAAGTTTATTTTACAATAATAATATCCAACAATTAAACAATAGATGGATTGTAATTACCCTCCACGATTAAAACGTTGCCGTGGCAACACACATCAGCAGTCGGCCAGGCATCCAGCAGTAATTTAGGCTTTCACGTGGCAAGGATGTTGTCCCCTTGCTGATGACGTCATCACTCGCGACAGTTCGTTTCTTCCCGCCCACGCCAGCCAGCCAGCTGCCTCTTTCTACCCTTATACAATTTGCCACGTCACTCACTGTGCTGACATGACTAGTATAACTCCTCTCTCTCTCTACTCACTAGCTTCCAGAATTCGGAGCGATTTTCATCTGATACTAATGATAATGAGGTTCGAAAACTTCAATCCCAGCCGTTGGATCATCCACGTCACATGGCTGCTGCTCCTCTGGCCGACGGTGTACGATTACGCCAGCGCACAGACAGTCACCCAACCGCCGGCGAACCCCGACGGTCTTTACACAACCCTTGATCCTTCAATGGCAATCATCATCTTGGTTCTCATATCCACCTTCTTTATCGTCGCCATGTTTTCCATCTACGTACGTCAGTGCTCTGATTCACGCGCCCAAGGCGGCGTCCTCCCTTCACGCGCCCTCGCCGGGCTCTCCAGAAACCGCGGCCTCGATCCTTCCGTCATCGAGTCTTTCCCTATCTTCGTCTACTCTGCGGTGAAGGATCTGAAAATCGGGAAAGGTGCTCTGGAATGTGCCGTGTGTTTAAGCGAGTTTGAGGACGACGAAACGCTGCGTTTACTTCCAAAATGTGATCACGTGTTCCATCCTCATTGCATCGATGCCTGGTTAGCCTCTCACGTGACGTGCCCGGTTTGTAGGGCCAACCTTACTCCAGAATCAAACGAAAAGGTTAAATTATGCGATTCAAACAACGAGTCGAATCAGACTCACAACAACTCCGCTTCTGAACTCAGTGGAGAGCAAAGTCGCGCTGTGATCGACATCAACGACGAGCAAAGCAACAGTGACGCGCAAGTGCTTGAAATTACTAACGCGGCGAGTCACGTGACGCCGATGAGGAACCGACCGCCGAGATTGGGAATGCCAGAGAGGTTTCCGAGGTCACATTCGACAGGACATTCGCTTGTTCTAGCTGGAGTAAGCGTTGAGAGGTACACACTAAGATTTCCAGACGAGGTTAGGAAACACCTAATGATGAGAGGTAAACTTAAGCGAACGGCGAGTTTCAATGCCGTTCTGGCAATGGAAGGCAGTTCCAGAAAGGGTGGTGGAGGAGAAGGGAGTAGTAGAGGGAGAAATTATGTGGACCGGCAAGGTGGCCGGTCCGACCGCTGGGTTTTTTCAATGACTCCGCCGTTTGTTTCCAAGATGGGGTTCGTTAAAGTTGGTGGTGAGGGTATGGGATTGGGCGATGGTTGGAATTCGAACGGTAGGAATCTGTTGACAGCAGTTAAATCGCCGTTAAATTGTCTTAACGTGAAGATTGGGCAAGGTGGCGAATCCTCCTCGGCAAGGCCCCAGGTATGAACTAGTGGCTCAAAATTAAAGTATATTTTAGTTGAGAGACAAGATAGTAGCAATTGGATCCGGGTGCCGCTGGTTTTGTTTTTCGCAGTGGTTTTGGTTTTTTTTTTTAAAAAAAGCAAAATTGTGTAAATATTTTATAAATTTATATATTAATTTGATAATTGAAATTTTGTTACAGAATTGATGAATTTGATTTTTAAATGGTCTGCCTCTGCTAGTAGAAGATTTCACTAATATGCAAAACTTTACTTCACATTTAGAAATTAGAATATCACAGAAAAATCATTTTTACCTGGAAAGGAGTTTACAGAATGATTGAAGAAAAGTGAATAAACTTCTTGTGGTTTTCAACAACTCATCTAAAGAAATGACTTGAGGGGAAGAGAAACCATTCTTTGATAGATCTCCTGCACAGAAATGAACCTATGAAGTGAAGATGGGACCTCATCACCCATCATATGCATGGTGTCCGTCTAATTTTCGTCCAATTGTTGCTTCAGATAGTGAAGATGTTGTCACTAAGGCGTTGGACTGGTGGCGAACTTGTTTTTACAATAAATTTGACGTCATATGTTCAAGTCCCATAAACTCAGAACAATTTCAAACACTGTCTCTTCCAAATGCGAGTTAGGAACAGATATTTCCTCAATTATTAGAGGGAATATATAAATATCTCCTCAAGTGAGTGTTAAAAGTAAATCTCTTCAAGTGCGAATTAGGGATAAATATTTCCTTAATTATTAGAGGGAGTATATAGATATCTCAAGTGTGTGTTAAAGTAAATCTCCTCGAGTATTGATAGATTTAGATTTTCTAAATTAATCTTAATTGACCTAAATATATGTATTTAGATTTTTAATGGACTTTATAATATACTAAAATTATAGCCAATTGAAAAAAAAATGGTACAGTGAAAATATTATTGGTTTTGAACCAACCTTGGGTTATTGTCCCATTGGGATAGGAAAAAAAAGTGGAAAATTGAAGCAATTGCACAATATTGGTGCTTTGGGTTAATTGAGGAGGTTATACTTTTTTAAGCTTGAAGCTAATTTCCTCAAAACTGCTGTAAGATTTCCCGTTGCCTTCAACGAAATCCTTGAGTGACAAAGAGTGAGAAATTAACAATGAACGTATTATAATATCTAGACTTAGGTGGTGCTTGTTTTTCTATTTGAAAACTAAATAAACTGGAACTAATATGAATTTTGAATAGATTTAAAAGTCTGAATTTAAATAATATATATATATTTTTTTTAATCTCAAAAAATAAGTATTAAGTTGTTTTTTTTTCAACTTAAAAACTAAAAATATGTACTTTTGCATTTCTATCCTTATTAAATTGGAATGTCAAATAAATAATATACTAAATACCATAATATTTTAACATTTATAAGTAAAACTACATTCAAGTGAATCCATAATGATTTTAGAATTTTAATATATAAAATACCATAAATTTCAAATTTTATCACTAACTCTCAATAACAGTATATAATATAACAAAAAGACTAATAAGATATTTGAAATAGTTGATTTGTCATTTCATCTCGAAGTTGTCACATGTAACTTTGATTTTTAATACTTGAAGAGTTGATAGCATTAGCTAATTTGATTTTGATTGCCATGACCACTTTCTTGCTCAACTTCATCATTTTCATATTGAGCAAATAATGCATCATCTACTGATATTTTTTTGAAGAAAACTATGAATTGCCATGCATGCCACCACTATTTTTCTCTATGTATCAAATGAGTATGGTGTCATCCTTTTTAGAATTGGAAAACAGGCCTTTAGCACACCAAAAGCACATTCAATAACCTTTCTCAATTTAGCATGGGCGTGATTGAATATTTCCTCCCTTCTCTTAATTCGACCACCACTATGAAAGTCACCTAACCAATAACGCAAATGATGGTATGGTGCCATAAAACCTCTAATATGTGAATATGTTGAATCAACTAAATAGTATTTATCTAGAAAAAAAATATTAACACGAGTGACTAATAAAATATAATATTATAAATTATAATGATTAAATTGGTAAAATAATGAATAATGACATACTAACAGGAAAATTATTTCTTGGATTACAAATGGTTTCAGTTAAGATCATTGAATCATGTGCAGTTCCTTCCCATCCAACAACAACATACCTAAATATCATGTCAAAATCACAAAGGACCGTTACATTTTAAAAGCATCCTCTCTTGCCGCAACCTCTATAGGACACTTGTTTATCAGTCGAAATACATGCATGAATAAGAGTTCCATCAATTCCTCCAACCTCCAACTGAATTTTGCATATAATAGTAATTAATTTATTTCAATAATCAAAATAAAAAGTTTTATTCTTCAAAATATTAGTTTACACAAAGTTTTATACCTTAAAAATTTACCTTAATCGAGTATTACATATGCCTCTTGAATTATCTGTAAATGACAGAGGAGTGATCATTTATGTAAAATATTTCAATAAAAATAAGTTTTGAATGGTCATATGAATAGAGCAATACCCAAAACGCATAACAAAGTTTGTCAGATCCAAAAAGAGTAGCAAAGCTGGTTGATTAATATATAAGTGAATGCTGGAAAACGTAATTGAAAAGAAAATTGAAAAAAAGGGCCACAAGTCAAGTGCTTGCCTGGCGATAAATTAATGAGAGATTTAAGAACTAGATGAGATAAGTAAAGTGAGGAGGGATTCTATGATGACTAAAAAAAAAGATGAGATTGTATGGGTGAGTTTTGGGATAGGTAGGAAAAATAAATTATAAAATATGGATGTTTTTTATATTAGAAGATAACTGACTTAATTTAGATTTCTTCATTTAGTAAAAAGTCAAAAAATTAGTTTATTTTATTAAGTCAAAATTATCTCTCATTAACTTATAAAAATAAATATTTTTAATTAACTTAATTAATTAAATTAAATCACTTTAAGTTATTAAGTTAAAAAACAAACATCACCTTAAATTATGAATAATAATCAAAAGAGAAAGAAACATATCTATGTACTCTTGCGAGTAAATAAATGAGATTATTTGAAAAGACGCAAGTCCAAACAAGATACTGGACTACCAATTTGACATTAAAAAAAGAAGCGAGCCCAACTGCAGTCATAAAACGGTTCACACTTTTTAAACTACTAGAATCAAAACACCTGATTGGCAACCAATGACATCAGTTTTCAAATTGCAAGCCGAAAGAAAAAAATAATTATTGTTGATGCAAATTTTAGCGTAACACTTTTTTTTGCGTGATATTTTTCTACCTCAAGTTTTATCGTCCATTTTTCTTTGTGATGTTGGCTTATCTCATGATATGTGTGGATAAAAGTGTAAAAGAAAATAAATTGTCAAAGGGTATGAGAGTTGTCAGCCATGACTCTCCTATACTCAAGTCAATATTTTGTGCTCAACTTTTAAAGGGAGAAAGAATTTTGAGGGAGAAGGACCATATTTTTGCAATTATTTTATTACTTACTTTTAAACATAGGAGGTTTGGCCTTTATCCAAGCAATTTTTTTTAAATACTGATTAATCATCAGATTATTACATTACACAGATATTTACAACAACTGCTATTGTAGCAGAGATATTACACTGATATTTACAATCAGATATACATGATTGAGACTTACATTATTACATTCAATTTTATGAAGTACATGCCCAGACAAATAACCCCTCACAGGAGAGGGATGTCCATACTCCACTTGTATTTCACAAGGGAGAATGATTTTTAAATATAAAGAACATTTAGCCCCCACAATGCTTTTGTGGGGGCTAGAACCGCTGCCCTCACAATGCTTGGCCGAAGTGGCCTTTATACAAGCAACTTGAAGCATGAGATGGAGGAGCTATCATGACATACAGTATTTANTTATTAAGTTAAAAAACAAACATCACCTTAAATTATGAATAATAATCAAAAGAGAAAGAAACATATCTATGTACTCTTGCGAGTAAATAAATGAGATTATTTGAAAAGACGCAAGTCCAAACAAGATACTGGACTACCAATTTGACATTAAAAAAAGAAGCGAGCCCAACTGCAGTCATAAAACGGTTCACACTTTTTAAACTACTAGAATCAAAACACCTGATTGGCAACCAATGACATCAGTTTTCAAATTGCAAGCCGAAAGAAAAAAATAATTATTGTTGATGCAAATTTTAGCGTAACACTTTTTTTTGCGTGATATTTTTCTACCTCAAGTTTTATCGTCCATTTTTCTTTGTGATGTTGGCTTATCTCATGATATGTGTGGATAAAAGTGTAAAAGAAAATAAATTGTCAAAGGGTATGAGAGTTGTCAGCCATGACTCTCCTATACTCAAGTCAATATTTTGTGCTCAACTTTTAAAGGGAGAAAGAATTTTGAGGGAGAAGGACCATATTTTTGCAATTATTTTATTACTTACTTTTAAACATAGGAGTTTTGGCCTTTATACAAGTAATTTTTTTTTAAATACTGATTAATCATCAGATTATTACATTACACAGATATTTATAACAACTGCTATTGTAGCAGAGATATTACACTGATATTTACAATCAGATATACATGATTGAGACTTACATTATTACATTCAATTTTATGAAGTACATGCCCAGACAAATAACCCCTCACAGGAGAGGGATGTCCATACTCCACTTGTATTTCACAAGGGAGAATGATTTTTAAATATAAAGAACATTTAGCCCCCACAATGCTTTTGTGGGGGCTAGAACCGCTGCCCTCACAATGCTTGGCCGAAGTGGCCTTTATACAAGCAACTTGAAGCATGAGATGGAGGAGCTATCATGACATACAGTATTTATTAAGACTTGTTCATGATAAGTTTTCTTTAGACATTTGTCATATTTTTTGGGCATTTAAACTTTAAACGATTTGAGCTTGCCTTTGGCTCTAACAATGGTTCCATATAGAGAGGACTGATTTTGCGACCTTTTGCCCGTAAATGATTTATATAGAATCTTATTTGTAAGAAATTATAATTATTCTCTAGACACCTTGTTCATTCTTGTAAAATCACACATTTATATTTTCTCAAAAAATTTTCATTTGGACATTTTACGTATAAATATTAAAGAATTAACCTCGACATTCCTTTGTAAAAAATAAATTTAAATCATTCTTTTTAGGATCACTCCTTTAGCAATTTATCAAAAACATATCATTTGAGCATTTTAGATTCAGTTGGAATTATTAAAAAATGGACCTAGATTTTTTTTATAAGGCCTATTTTCATATTGGCTTTTTGGGCTTATTCAAATTTCCGTGTAAAAATTATGAATTAAGCCATGTCACAACAAAATAGACAGATGCTTAGAAAAAGACATTATCATTCATCACCATCAAGTAGCACTTGAGTGAATTAAGGAATGGTGAGAAATACAGGAATATTTTTCAGTATGAAATGGAGTTTTAGAATAAATAATATCATTTTAAAAATATTTTGGTGGAGATAATAGAGAAAGGATGTTAAAAATGAATTTTAGATGAGTATTAGGATTGGCAAATTTCGAATCTGAATTCATATTTCTATATTTGGATCTACATCTGCATCCGCCAAAAAAGATATGGATCCGGATGCGGGTAATATCCGTAACGGATGTGGGCGGATATTCTGGATATCCAGATCCGTAAAACTTAAACTTTGATAATTTAATATATAATTTAAAATTTTAATAATTTACCTAATAATATCAAATAAAATCTAATCATAATTCAATAATTAATAATTCAACATGAATAACATACAATAATCTCATAAATCTATAAATCTATAAATAAAAATTTTATTTTTATTTTTTATTTCATTTTAATGTATATTTTTAATTTAAAATAAAATTCAATAATTTACCTAATAATAACAAACAAAATTCCCTCATAATCAACAATTAATAATTCAACATGAATAATATATCATAAATCCTCAAATAAATTTTATTTTAAAAATTTTTAATTTCTTTTTTAACATATATATATATATATATTAATTTAATTTTTAATTTAAAATATAAAAAATTTTCCAGGTCCGGATATCCAGTTTTCCAGATGCACTTGCATCCGAATCCATGCGGATCCCAAATTTCTATATCTGGATTCGCATTTTTTAATGTGCAGATTTAGATTTTTCCGGATCTGGATCTTTCGGATCCTTGTAGATCGGGGCCGAATATGGATTTAATTACCATCTCTAATGAGTTTTAATAGTACCACCCAACGTTGATTAATTGATGCTAACAATATCAAAGAGAAATTATATCTGACTCCTTAAATCATTTTACTAGTCTTTATTTTTTAATTTATTTTATTATTTTATAAAATTACCTTCATTAAAAATAAAAAAGTTATTAGTTTTTATTTTATTCTCCTTTTTCCCACCTCTCTCTCTACCATAACTATTATCCCCACCACTTATTTTCATCAACAACAAGTTCACCACCACCACCTATCTTCTTCATCATCAGTCAATCCATCAACTCCACTAACATATGAAGAGTTTCAATGATGTTTTTTACCCCCAAAAAAAATTTATAAACAAGTGGTGAATTTTGTTGATATTGATGATATTGGTTTTAATTTTGTGAGATAATCTAAAGTTTTGTTTAATTTTAATTTGAGATTACTAGATTAGTTCAGGAGCTAACAATTAATTGAAATTGTGATTTAATTTTGAAAAATAGAGAGATGAGAAGCTAATCTATTGACAACATGAGAGAAAAAAAACATATTCATTTTCGACTAAGAACAATTTTAGAATAAAAAATATTAATTGAAAAATGGGGACTAATAAGACAAATTGAAAGGGTCAAATATTACCATTATATACCGAATAAAATGTTGCCAAATACATTCCAAATAAGTTTAAGTACACCCATGCGAATAATGGGGCCAAATAGTCCATTCTCGCTTAGTAGTTAGCTCCATATCCTCGCCCCTGGTAACTGCTAAGGGAGAGTGAACCATGGCCCACTATTCCCATATCAACAGAAATATGTTGCGACTAATTATAATCAACACATCAACGGGGACGATGTGCCGATGCGACAATGTATTTAGAAGTAAGAAGTAGAAAGTTTGTAATTCCTTTTTGCATTCAATTTAAATACAAATGTAGAACCATTTGTGTAATGGTTTATATGTTCTGGATCAAACGGCTACTTACGCTGAATAAGCCAGTATTTTACTATATTTTAAATTAAAATAATTGATCTAATGATTACTCTCCAAAATTTGAATATTAGTCACATTAACATCGAAGGGCAACCGTATTTTATTTAATCAGGAAGCCGACGCATTTGATATTTCTTTAATCTTTACTTGATAACGACCATCTAACAAGTTTCAGAATGGTATACATGGACACGAGTTTAATTGGCTAAAACAAGATATTTTAAAAGCATATATATCTTGAAATGGCTTCTGTTACATCCGAATTATGGGTACGGTAATAATGATCGAAACAACGTCGTGTGACCATTTTGATCGGTTTTGACAATCAGAAATGGCTGCTTAGTCCTTACCCGACAAAAAACAAATAATTATTTTTAATCGGGGTCCACCCAGCAGGTGGTGGCTTGACTTTTTTATCATTGGCATCAATAAAATTTAGCCGTTCGTTTGTTGGTTGTAGTTGATTACATTAAATTTTTGGAATTGCTTCAACGGTGATGTCTCTTGCTTTTTTTCTTTTTCTTTTTCTTTTTATTTTTAATTCTCTCAAATCTTTGACAAGGCAACGGTTAACAAGCGCAACGAACAAACGTTGATACCTATAAATAATTATCACACGCCACTCTAACTGTAGAATTTGATAAGGGAAAGTGGGAAACCATATTCCTTCTTCTTCAATTCAATTCAATTCAATTCCGGTGCCTTCTTTAATTATCCTTTAAATAAAATAAAATAAAATTTGCCTCTCGGCTGCAGCGTACGTAGGTGGATCTTTCTGAACATGGGGCGCCTGGCAAATCTAATGGGCATAATCAAAGACAAGGTGTCACAGAGCAAAGCAGCCATAATCTCCAAACCCAAAACCCTAACTCTCCATCTATCTCTTCTACGAGCCACAACTCACGACCCTTCCACGCCGCCCGATCCGAAACGCCTGACCACGATCCTCAGCTTCGGCCATAGCTCGCGGGCCACGGCCGCCGCCGTCATCGAAGCCCTCATGGACCGCCTTCAGACAACCCACGATGCATCCGTCGCCATCAAGTCCCTCATCGCCGTCCATCACATCGTCAAACACGGAAGCTTCATTCTCCAAGATCAGCTCTCTGTTTATCCCTCCGCCGGTGGAAGAAACTATCTTAAATTGTCAAACTTCAGAGACAACACGACGCCGCTTACTTGGGAACTCTCTTCGTGGGTCAGATGGTACGCTTTATATCTCGAACACCTCTTGTCCACTTCTAGGGTTTTGGGTTTCTTCCTTTCTTCAAGTTCAAGTTCTGTGGAGATGGATGAAGAAGAAGAGAAGGTGTCGGCGCTCGTGAACATTGATTTGCTCAAAGAGGTCGATTCCTTGCTGAGTTTGCTTGAACAGATGTGTAAAACGCCTGATTGTTTGCACGTGCGCGGCAACCCTTTGGTGGACGATATCATGGGATTGGTGGGCGAAGATTACTTGTCTGCCATAAACGAGGTTTCAATTCGAGTCAGCGAGTTTAACAACAGACTCGGTTGTTTGAGTTTGGGTGACTCGGTCGAGTTGGCCTGTGCCTTGAAGAGATTGGAGGATTGTAAGGAGAGATTGTCGGTTTTGTCCCACAGGAAAAGGGTTTTGATTGAGGCATTTTGGGGATTAATCACCGAATTGAAGGATAAAGTAGCGAAAGAGAGAGCGTATAGAGATGAAAGGATGATTGTGAGCACAGGGAGAAGAGATAAGGCAAGTGAGTCAGCTCGGTTTGGAGATCGCCTTTCAAGAAGGTACGGTGACTCAGTCCGATTCTCTTCAGCTAGATTTGGCTTCAACAGGTTTCCTAATTTTCTGGTTCTTGACTCAGTCGAATCATGTGCATAGTGATGGCCATGTATGGTCAGTGTAATTAAAGTAAATAGAAAATCCATATATACTGTGAATTATAATTCTACGTTGGAAAAAAAAAACAGTTATGTCATTTCGTAAGGAGAATGGTTATGAATTCCAAGTAGATTAAGCACAGAAGAATTGCGTGTTAATATGGTTTTGTTACGTTAATTTGAAAGCAAGAAAAGATTACCATAATTTTGATTCATAATAATTATGCATATATATTATAATGATTATCAAACCTCGGTTATGAGGTTGTTTATTCGTTATGCATAGTTGAAACGTTCATTACTCGGGATTATTTTAGGTTTTCTTTAAAGAAAGCTATTAAAGTTTATCATATCTTCACTCAGTAATTGAGTATGTCCCTCTCGTCACAAATTGCTGCAAAACTTTATGTAAAAAAGAAAGCATAAAAAAATAGACAAAGGACCCTACTCAGTCCTCTCTTTTTTTTAATACTGATTAGACATCAAATTATTATATTACATAAATATTTATAATTATTATTATAGTAAATATATTGATATTTACAATCAGATATACATGATTGAGACTTATATTATTATATTAAATTCTGTAAAGTACATACTCAGATAAATAACATTATTACATTGAATTCTGTGAAATACATGCATAAAGAAATAATCTCTCACAAAGGAGGAATGTTCATACTCCACTCACATTTCGCAAGAAAGAAGAATTTTTAAATATTAAGAACATTTAGCCCCCACAATACTTTTGTAGGTGCTTGAACTGCTGCCCTCACACACCAACTCACTACTTCGACCAAGGCTGAAGTGGCATGTCCTCTCTTTATTGTTTCTTAATTAGGATGTGCATTATGAAGAACTGATGCCTATTTATTTGGGAAAAGAACATTCAACCCCCCAACGTTTAGGAAAATGGACAAAAAATTTATCAACGTTTTAAAAAAGATTTATAACTCTTTTTCCGTTAACAAACACTGTTTGTTTTAATAGTAAATTTATTTTTAATTTTTAATTACTATTATACCCTTATAATAAAAAAATTAATATATTAATTTGAGATATATCACAATTAATAATTTTTTAAAAGCTTAAAATTGAGGTACAATTATTTTTTTGCCAAAATTATTTACTATAAATTATACCTTTCTAACAATAATAATATGGTTTTGATTCCTCAAAGAAAAAGAGTTTAATCAAATTTTATTTTATTAGTAATAATCACATATGAAAGGTTTGATCATTAGAAATGTATAATTTATAGTAAATAATTTGGGCAAAAATATAATCGTATCTCAATTTTTAGTTTTAAAAAAATTTGTGACATGTCTCAAATCAATATATTAATTTATATTTATTATAAGGGTATAATAGTAATTAAAAATAAAAAATAAATTTACTGTTAAAACAAACGGTATTTATTAACGGAAAGGGAGTTATAAGTTCTTTTTGAGACGTTGAGGGAGTTTTTGTCTTTTTTCCTAAACGTTGGGGGGTTGAATGTCCTTTTACCTATTTATTTTTTCTTTTTCTCTTTCTTTTTCAAATACCATTATTATTTTTAATTTTTGACATTTTCTATCTCTCTCCCTTTTTCTCTTCTTTTTTAGGAAATTATCAATCGAATATCCTTAATTTATTCCGTAATCAAATTTACTACAAAACTTTCAGGGTATATTAATCGTCCATCTTAAGTTAATAAAATATATATATCGTCTACTAAATTGTTAGTTGCCGTTTAAATATAATGACATCAGAAGAGTAATATGATATTTTTATATGATACAAATGATAATTTAAGGGTATATAAGTGATAATAAAATATTATTAAAGTATATAAATAATAATTTTTAAGAATAAAATCATTAATTCACTATAATTAATTAATTTTCAATGAAAAATGAGGAGAATTACACTAATTTTCACTCTCAAATGCTACGCAGTACTTATTTATTAATTAATTAGTTTTATAACTTTGTAAAACTACTTTTACCATTCAGTAGATGAAACGTCACATAATTATTGGAATACTTATTGGTATAGTCAAAAGTAGTCAAAAGTTCGATCACTTGTCACTCGGTGTCTCAGTCTTTCACACTAATCGAGTTTAATTTGGATTTTAAAATGGGCTGTGTGGTAAAAAGTTGTTTATGTAAACTGTAATAGCTAGTCCTCTGATAAGTGATTGTAAGGAGTTTTAATAACTTATCATCACAGCAGAACTTCAAAAAAACACATGCATGAGTTTGAAATTAATAATTTGCAAAGGATAGTCCACTTGGTTTAAAGAAAATAAGTGGCCACATATTCAAATATAATGGGATACATTAAATTTGGGGTTCCATTGGGAGGGATGGGGAATAGTCGTCTTTCATTACTTGCATGGTGTTGTTTTGCTAGAAAGAAATTAAAGAATTTATATAAAACCTCATTTAGTTAGTTGCTTTGTGTCTTTGCCACTTTCTAAGTTCTAACATTAAACTGTAAAGTTCTGTATAAGAATAAATAGGAGTTCTGTATAAGAATAAAATTCTGGGCTGCACAATTTTTTGGGCATCCGTTGGAATTATGCCAGTCCAATATATAAAAACTGAATTAGAATATTCTCTTGATTTGAAGTCTTCTGAAATAAAAATTAATTTTATTTAAAAATCAAATTTTTAATTATAAAAGCACTAGCTCTTGGCTCCTAGACGCCGCCTTTGACATAGTTAGCATGCAGCCTGCAATAGGTTTGAAATAGACCAAATGCAGTCCAAAAATTAAAAGGAAAGAAACATTGTGGATTCATTCCAAATTAATTATTGAGGCACATTGCAAATTAGGGAATTTTATTTTTATGCCAATCAAAGAAAAACTGACTATGACAGTCCATCTTTATCAGAAGCCCGTACTAGCTTTCTCAGCCTGCAATTTTTTTC
>MKYO02026116.1:64688-289753 GCA_002013955.2 Citrus medica | reverse complement strand
ATAAGGTTATTATTATTTGGCACGATAAGCCCTTAGCACCATATTGATTAGAGCGTGGTTCATGAGGTGTGGATTCCCCCCTCATGATTTAATTGGTATTAATAAGGAATATTTAGCCCATGATGCATGTTGATACGGATCCAGATATCCAAGTACGTCATTTCAATAGAATTCTCTTCAATTTATTTTCACCATTTCAATTCCAATTTCAGAATTTATTCTCGTCATTTTAATTTAAGTTTTAGCATATTCCAAGTTATTTCCACCACAAATCCAATCACCATTTGCAAAATAACTTCTATACACAATTAAAATCCACCTCCTCGTGGGATCGACACTCGTCACCATTGATCTATACTACAATAGATTCGTGCGCTTGCGAGTACATTAAAATTTGCACAACAATGGCCTTTCTTGCCACAAAAGAAACAATTTCTAGAAAACTTTTGTGTGCTGAACTTCTTGAATTTCTTGTCATTCTTGACTTTAAAATGCTTTAAAAATTTACTAGCTTCAACAACATTAACCTTAGTAGAATCATGCTTGTCCTTGGATTCTCGAGACCTTGTCGCTTCTTCGATTACCAAGTATTTTTGTAATTCTTCTAAAGTTATGTTCTCTCTACTACGAAGGAGTTTCTTTCTATAATCATTCCAACTTTGAGGCAATTTAGCAATAATAGCCCCAACTTGAAATGATTTAGAAATTTCAACTTTTAACTCCTGAAGCTAAGTAACTATAATTTGTAATTCATGTATTTGATCAAGAATGGATTTTGTGTCTACCATAACAAATTCAAAATATTTTAAGATAAGGAATTTATCAGTACATTCCTTCTTCGTTTTATATTTGTACTCAAGAGCATTCCAAATTTCCATTGTAGAAACCATAGAATTGTAAAGATCATAGAGCCTGTCAGAAAGTGTATTGAGTATGTGACATTGACACATTAATTTATCATCTTCACGTTGTTTCCTTACAGCCTTAACAACTTTGGTATCATCTTCTTTTGGCTCTGGAAATGGTTCCAATTTTGGATTAAGAATATATGCAATTCTAAAAACAATAAGAAGAAAGAAAGGAGATGATCGAGATAGACACTAGGATTAAGAAATGAAGTCAGATTCTTCTGAGCCTCCATTTGCAAAAAATAAAACCTTAAAGATTGTTGGTGTCTTGATAAATATGGAGGAAAAGAACAAAGAAAATTTGATAGGATTTGAGACGTATTTGTACACTTTCCTTTAAGTTTTTATTTACCTTCACCACTTTTGGTTTGCTATAGAGTTTAATGGCATATTACCCCGAAGATATAACAAATCTTGAACACAATCTCTAACAAATAAGATTGTATTCCAAGAACATGTGTGTAATCTGTAATAATCTGGTATATTTCATTAATAAGAGTGTATTTAACGAAGAAAACGTTTATTCATTGAAAAATTACAACCATTAAAATGGTACTTCTTCAAAGACACACTATTTGGTTTGAAATTTACATATGTTCGCAACCGGTTTGCTGGATACAAAAAAAAGGAAATAAAAACCGAATATCTGTTTCTTCTTTAAAGAGTATTCTGTAAGCAATCGATTTACTGGTTCTTAAAATCCGGATAGCAGTTTTTTAGTCGAAGCCAAAATATGCTCTCTGGACGAAAATGATTAGCCGCTTTCTCAAAACTGGCTAGCCATTTTCTAAAAACCGGCTAGCCACTTTCTTCTAGAATTTCAAACTTCAAAATGTTAAAACCTCTCTTACAGTATCTTATACCAACTTTTCACTTGTTGTTTATTAAATAATTTAAATAATTTATTTTTAATGCTGAAAAAATAAAATAAAATGAAAAAAATTAATGAAATTTGTAAATAATTAACATAAAATAATTAGATGAGTAAACAATTTTAATTTTAATTTATACTTTAAAAAACTATAAAATTTTCATGTCTCAATTCTTTAAGGTGTGTTTACTTGCAGGATTAGTAAATTAGAATTCAAAATTAAAATGATTGATGGTGTTTACTTATTAAAATAAAAGAAAAAATGGAAATTAAATATGTGGGGCCCAATTGTTTTTGTGATTAAGGATTGAAAACTTGTTTTCCATGGGGGTTTGGAATCAAGATCCCATTCCTTGAACTCCTCGTTTTATCCCCACGAAATTTTCATAATCTCCAAATTGCGCTCGATTAAGTTTTGTCACTTTTATAATTTGGTCCCTGTAAAAGTTTTGTAATATTTAAAAATATGTCGTTTATTATTTATTATTAGTAATACTAATAAAATAATAATTTTTATTTATTAATGTCATTATTATTGTATAATAATGTTATTATTAAAATTTATTAATTTTATTATTATAGTTAATGTCATTATTAATATTATTATTATTAACAATAATTATTTTTGAATAATAATAATCATAACCACAATTATTATAATAAATAATAACAATAATCAACTAAAGTCATTTTATAACTTATAATAATTTATTCTAATTTCAAGACAAAGCAAACACATCAACGGTAATACAACTCATTCTTATTTCAATTCCTATAGGTAAAGTAAACTATTTATTCTGATTCATAATCTTCATTCCGATTCTAGCCCATTTCAATTCTAGTCCATTCCAATTCTACTTCATTCTGATTACTGATTAGTAAATGTACCTTCGTTAAAAACTAATATATTGGTTAGATGTTTCAAGTTGATATCATATGTTTCTAATTTTGGTTAAACTTTTTAACTTATGGGTGAATTTGTTTCAATTTATAATTCACTAGTTTTATGCCTTATGGTCCTACTAAATTTGTTTAATACTAATATTTTGAGTTAAATTTTGAATAAATTCATTTCTCATTAGATGAGTTTCTATAAAATTAACTTCGTAAGATTCCAATGACTTGGGTTAAGTACAAAATTTAATTTTTCTAATTTAATTTTGGTTAGATTAGCCCCGGAATTTTGTTAAACTTTCTCACTTATAGGTTTAAATGTGTCAACTTATTAGTCCATCAGTTTTACATTTAATGTTCCTAATGAATTCATTAGTACCAACATTTTGGATTAGGTTCTAAATTAATTCATTTCTCATTGGATGAGTTCCTAAATTTAGTTATACTTTCTCCCTTTTGAGTTAATGATTTTCAACTAATTATTTCACACTTTTATGTTGAATATTCCAATTAATTTAGTAAGATTTCAAATATTGGGTTAAATATATATTTTACTATTTACTATTTAAATTTCTAGTAAGGTTAATCTCTAATTTTGGTTAAATCTTCTCTGTTATAGGTCCATGTGTTATAACATTTTAGTCCACTAATTTTGTGTTTAATATTCCTACTAAATTCATAAAATACTAATATTTTGGGTTAGATTCCAAATAAAGATCATTTCTCAATGGATGAGTTCCTAATTTTGATTAAATTTCTCCCTAATGCCTTCATGTGTTTCCACTAATAATTCCATTATTTTTTCTATTAGATGTTCTGATAAGTGTGAACTCAAACTCAATTAGGCTCCGTTTGTTACAATTTTTAAGTAGAGCTTTCGGTAGTATAGCTTTTATAAATAGAGCTTTTACCTAAAAAATTTTAGTTGTTTGGTTGTCAATAAGAGCTTTTATTAAAAATCTATGAAATTACTTTAATAGGCAAGTTTTTTAAGTTATGTTATGAAAAAAAATAAAATAATATCGTTAAATAAGTAGATGATATTTTGGATATTTTAACATTTAAAAAAATTCAACCTCTACTCCCAAAAGGTCAAAATTTGAGCTTTTACTAGTAGAGACAAAATAGTTTATTTAAGCTCTCCCTACAAGTACAATAACGGGATGGACACTTTTCAATATCCTGCATAAATCAAATGCTGGACAGACATGCTGGAAAAAATACTACTATTTTTTGGATGGTTATTCAGGTTACAATCAGATTGCTTTAGCACCAGAGGTTCACGAAAAGACAATATTTACTTGTCCTTATGGAATCTTTGCTTTTAGAAGGATGTCATTTGGTTTGTGCAGTGCTTCAACAACCTTTCAGAGGTGTATAATGTCCATCTTTTCAGACATGGTCGAGCAAACACTAGAGGTGTTCATATAATGCTGATAACTCTATGAAATGAGAGTTATCATGGTACTTTTAGGCTTAAATCAATACTACTTAGAGAGTAAATTATGTGTTTCTATTGCATTTTTGTTACATTTTGCATAAATAATCATTTTAGTCAGTCTTAATAAGTTTTGTTTGATTTAAAGTAATTTGTGCTCAAATTGTGTGCATAATTGTAGGTTTCCAGAAGCTTATAATTCATGGAAGGAATGCTGATGCAATAGGCTGGCAAAAAGGAGGGAAAACATGACTATAAAAGAATTGAAACAAATCTGGAACAGTGCAGTTGCTGTAGCCATTGCTATAGCAACCATTATTGTAGCCATTGCTATAGCAACCATTATTGTAGCCATTGCTGTAACAATCCTAGAACAACGACAGAGAAAATTCCATGCGGGATAACTGTAGAATTGCGATCTGCAGTTTCCTAATCTGACTTATGCGTGCCCTAGGGTTCCGTTTATTCTAATTTTCAACTATAAAAGAAGCACACATCATAAGGAAAAGAGGGGGCCGTCACCCAAGGAGAAAAACACAAAGAAACAAAAGAAAAACAAGATCAAGAGAGAGATTGAGGGCTGCACAAGAGGAGAATCTGCAGAAATAAATCAAGAACATAGTCCTTCTTATTCTTCTCTTGTTTTTCTTGTTTACTATTTATTCATGGGGATGTGTTTCATGGCCGGAACTTTGTTATTTATGTTTCTTTTATAAACCATGAACTAAATTTATTTGTGGTCGAGTGATAAAAAATCTTGATGGTTTATTGACTGAATATATGTGTTGCTGCATGTTTGCTATAGCAGTTTGTTTTGATAGTATTTATTTTATTCATTATTTCGGTTGATCACCCATTTAATGATACAAGTTAGGAGAGAGCAGCAAAATGACCTATCTTAGTGGAACATATCAGAACAATACTTGATCTTAAATTGAGTTTCCCGGATTGAGTTTTAACTTGAGTCCCAAAAAGGCCATACTTGATTGAAGATTAGTGATGAACTAGACATAGGGATTCACCTTGTAGGGTAAATAGAACTTAAGCGTGTAATGCTATATCATATGTTAGCATAACAATTGATCACTGTTAGGTTGAATATAGATATAAGATATCCAACATGCGACGGCTGAGGATGCATAAGGATTCTGCCAAGTGCTGTAACAGATATCGCAGCAACCGAGCTAACCCTTAGAAAATAGTCAAGACCATTAAGAGAGTTTATTCACTCAACTACTTTATATTCCCATTGAGTTTATCTTTGAGATTGACGTGATAACTTATTTTGTTGCATTTTATTTATTGTGCTTTTATTTTAATTAGTATAATAGTTTCATCAATTGTTTTATTTTACTTTAGCACAAAATCTGCACTGGTAATATTGCTGTAGCAAATCTGATAACATCAATCCCTGTGGAGACGATCTTGAATACTTATCGCTTTATTACTTGTTGTGTATACTTGCACATTGACACCAATAGCATTAGTATTTATACACCAACAAATGCCCACAACACACATGATGATTGCTTGTAATACTTAGAAAATGTGCTTAAGAGATGTAAAGAGACCAATTTGGTACTCAATTGGGAAAAGTACCATTTTATGGTACAAGAAGGTATAATCTGGGTCATAAAGTCTCTAAAAGGGGAATAGAGGTGGACAAGGCAAAAATAGAGGTAATAGATAGACTTCCACCTCCACTTCTGTTAAGGATATTAGGAGTTTTCTAGATCATGTAGGGTTCTACAGAAGATTCCTTAAAGACTTTTCCAAAATAGCTGACCCTTTATGCATGTTACTAGAGCATGATAGGCCATTTCACTCCATTTATTATGCTAGTAAAACCCTTACCAATACTCAGATCAATTATACCACTACTGAAAAGAAGTTGCTAGAAGTCATATTTACATTTGACAAATTTAGAGCTTATTTGGTTGGCACCGAAGTGACAGTTTGCATGGACCATGCAGCAATAAAGTAATTGATTGCAAAGAATGATGCCAAACCAAGGTTAATAAGGTCGTTCCTTATGCAACAAGAATTTAACTTGGAGATCAAGGATAAAATAAGGACCAGGAACCAAGTAGGACATCAAAGAAACATTCCCTGATGAGCAACTACTAATGCTACAGTATACACAAATGTTGTAGCAATCTGAGATCCCATGGTATGCAAATTTTGCTAATTACTTGGTGAGTGGATTGTTACCACTTGATTTCAATTATTAACAAAAGAAGAGATTTTTCCATGTAGTGAGAAGCTATCAGTGGAATGATCCCTATCTACACAAGATATGCTTAGACCATGTAATTAGAAGGTCTGTACTCGATGAAAAAATTCCACACATATTGCAGTCATGTCATGCTGCAGTATATGGAGGACATTTTAGAGGCCATAGAAAAACTATCAAAGTTTTATAATTAGGTTATTGTTGGCCATCTATTTTTAAAGATGCTTATGAGTTTGTTAAATGTTGTGACAGGTGCCAATGAACAGGGAACATATCGCAAAAGCATGAAATACCATTAACAAACATTTTGGAAGTTAAGCTCTTTGATGTATAGGGGATAGATTTTATAGGTCCCTTCTCACCATCTTTTGGAAACTTATATATTCTAATTATTGTAGACTATGTGTCCAAATGGGTAGAGGCTGTAGCATTACCAACTAATAATGACAAAGCAGTAGTGAAATTCTTTCACAATAATATCTTTTGCAATAAGATATTTACGACAGCATATTACCTACAATCTAATGGTCAGGCAAAAGAATCCAAGCTAGAAATTGAAAGGATTTTAGAGAAAATAGTGAACCCCATTAGAAAAGATTGGTCACTTAGATTGCATGATTCCTTATGGGCTTATCGTCTAGCTTACAAGACACCACTTGACATGTCTCTATATAGAATTGTCTATGGCAAAGATGACAATTTACCATTAGAGCTAGAGCATAAAGCATATTGGGCATGCATGCTATAGCAGAACATCGAAAACTCCAACTTTGTGAGTTGGATGAATTAAGGTTGTTTCCTATAAAAATGCGAAGATTTACAAGGAGAAAAGAAAACAATGGCATGATCAAAGAATTCAGCCCAAAGAACTTATTCTAGACAATTAGGTTTTGCTTCACAACTTAAAACTAAAGCTCTTTTCAGGAAAATTGAAATCTAGATGGTTAAGCTCATTCAAGCTAGTTTAAGTCTATCCTACTGTGGATCACTCAAAGGAGGACTTGCTCCTCAGGGATCCATCATTGTGAGCAATCAAGGACGGTCAGACTAAAAGACCTAAAATCAAGCGCTAATTGAGAGGCAACCTAATGATGAGGGGAGTTATTTTGATTTTTTTTCTATATTAAGTTTAATTTTTCTTATTTTTGATTCACGATTTTGTCATTTTGAATTGCTTATTTAATTTCTTTTCTTTGTTTAAAAAAATCAAGAAACTGACACATGTTGTTGCGGCATTACAAATCCACATGGTAGTCGAACTATACTTACCAGCAACCAAGGAGACTTCATTGTAGACTGCTGTAGCACACGATTTTTTGCTGTAACATCAATTTTTACCATTACAGTGATTTAATTATGGATAATTTTCTTTTACCGTTGGGAATAAATTTTGACAGTTGGCTTAGAAAATACGGATAGAGATAAAATGAGATTGCATAATCCCTAAATTGTCGAATCAATATCATTTTCCTATTTTAATTGGATAAATTTTAAACTTCAAAATTCTCTTTCCAATTTTATCTCTTTAATTTAATTTCCCTTTTAATTTTACTTTTTATCGACACTTGTATATAAGGGTTTCATTGTTCCAAATACAATCTAATTCTACTTTCTTTTCTTCACACAGTCGCAGTCTTTAAAAATTCCCAATTCTACTTTTTGCTCCAGCAATTACCAAATACAAGAAGACAAAAAGCCGCTTAAAGGATCCGTCTCACTTACAAGGATACAAAGCTGAAGAAAAGTATGAGGAATTTATAAAATCACAAAAAATCTTAGAAGAAAAAAGAGTTCCAATTCCAGCCAAAACCTTTGGGAATAGTTTAAACTGTTCATTCGGCTGCAACAAGAAGGGGTTAGTTGGAGTTTTGCAACCATCCAAGGGATCCTGTACTGTTGCGCGTCAAGGAATTTGATAACTCTATGAAATGAGAGTTATCATGGCACTTTTAGGCTTAAATCAATACTACTTAGAGAGTAAATTATGTGTTTCTATTGCATTTTTGTTACATTTTGCATAAATAATCATTTTAGTCAGTCTTAATAAGTTTTATTCGATTTAAAGTAATTTGTACTCAAATTGTGTGCATAATTGTAGGTTTTCAGAAGCTTATAATTCATGGAAGGAATGCTGATGCAATAGGCCGGCAAAAAGGAGGAAGAACATGGCTATAAAAGAATTGAAACAAATCTGGAACAGTGTAGTTGCTGTAGCAACCATTGCTGTAGCCATTGCTGTAGCAATCCTGGAACAACGACAGAGAAAATTCCATGCGGGATAACTGTAGGATTGCGATCTGCAGTTTTCTAATCTGACTTATGCACACCCTAGGGTTCCGTTTACCCTAATTTTCAACTATAAAAGAAGCACACATTATAAGGAAAAGAGGGGGTCGTCACCTAAGGAGAAAAACACAAAGAAACAAAAGAAAAACAAGATCAAGAGAGAGATTGAGGGCTATACAAGAGGAGAATCTGCAAAAATAAATCAAGAACACAGTCCTTCTTATTCTTCTCTTATTTTTCTTGTTTACTATTTATTCATGGGGATGTGTTTCATGGCCGGAACTTTGTTATTTATGTTTCTTTTACAACCCATGAACTAAATTTATTTGCGGTTGAGTGATAAACAATCTTGATGGTTTATTGACTAAATATATGTGTTGATGCATGTTTGCTGTAGCAGTTTGTTTTGATAGTATTTATTTTATTCATTATTTCGGTTGATCACCCATTTAATGATACAAGTTAGGAGAGAGCAGCAAAATGGCCTATCTTAGTGGAACATATCAGAACAATACTTGATCTTAAATTGAGTTTCCCGGATTGAGTTTTAACTTGAGTCCCAAAAGGGCCATACTTGATTTAAGATTAGTGATGAACTAGACATAGGGATTCACCTTGTAGGGTAAATAGAACTTAAGCGTGTAATGCTAGATCATATGTTGGCATAACAATTGATTACTGTTAGGTTATATATAGATATAAGATATCCAACATGCGACGGCTGAGGATGCATAAGGATTCTGCCCAGTGCTGTAGCAGATACCGCAGCAACCGAGCTAACCCTTAGAAAATAATCAAGACCATTATGAGAGTTTATTCACTCAACTACTTTATATTTTCGTTGATTTTATCTTTGAGATTGACGTGATAATTTATTTTGTTGCACTTTATTTATTGCGCTTTTATTTTAATTAGTATAATAGTTTTACCAATTGTTTTATTTTACTTTAGCACAAAATCTGCACTGGTAATATTGTTGTAGTAAATATGAAAACATCAATCCCTGTGGAGACGATCTTAAATACTCATCACTTTATTACTTTTTTTGTACACTTGCACATTGACACCAATAGCATTAGTATTTATATACCAATAAGTTTTTGGCGCCGTTGCCAGAGATTGATTGTTAATTGTGATTTATTAAATTAGTTTTAACGATGCTAATTTTTTATTTTATTTTAATTTATTTATTTTGTTGACATAGGTGATCTAGCAACCCTTGCATGCGTAAATATAAATCTTTTGACTTCTAGTTTGATCTAGAAATTGAAAGAACTGTAAGGAGATTGAGAAGAGAGTATCGGGAATTATATGCTGCTGTAGTAATGGATGATTTGCAAGATTTGAGAAACTTGAACCGTAGAGAGGGGATACAACCAATCAATGTACATGAAGGTCTGAATGGACAATGTGTTCAAAGGCAACCAGGGAACAACAACATTATTCACATGGCGAACGATAGAGATAGAGCCATTCGAGACTACGCAGTGTTGACTCCTCAAGCCATACATCCGGGAATAGTTAGACCCGACGTTCAAGCTGACAATTTTGAACTCAAACCCGTGATGTTTCAGATGCTTCAAATAGTGGGGCAATTTAATGGTTTGCCATCCAAAGATCCTCATCTACACCTTAAGTTATTTTTGGAAGTGAGTGATGCTTTCAAGATTGCTAGAGCATCGCAGGAAGCATTGAGACTCAGACTTTTCCTGTTTTCTTTGAGAGATCGAGCAAGAGCATGGTTGAATTCTCTACCACCAGATTCTATCACTACATGGAGTGACTTGGCTGACAACTTTTTGTTGAAATACTTCCCGCCAACCAAGAATGCAAAGTTTAGGAATGAGATCACATCTTTCCATCAACTTGAAGATGAGAGCTTGTGTGATGCATGGGAGGAGATTTAAGGAGTTACTCAGAAAATGTCCTCATCATGGTATTCCTTGCTGCATACAGTTGGAAACTTTCTATAATGGTCTCAACCCAAGCACTAGATTGATGGTGGACGCTTCAGCAAATGGGGCATTGTTATCTAAGTCTTACAATGATGCTTATGAAATTTTGGAGAGGATAGCCACCAATAACTATCAGTGGCCATCAACCAGACAAGCTGTAGCAAGAGAAACAGCAGGAGTTCATAAAGTAGATGCCTTGACAACATTGTCAGCCTAAGTAACTTCATTAACAAGGATGGTAAAGGCTATAACTACTGCTCTAGCAACTGTTAACCAAATTTCTGATATGTCTTATGTTTATTGCGAAAAAGGGAATTTATTTGACAATTGTCCTGGTAATCCATCTTCGGTTAACTATATGGGCAGCTTCAATAGACAGAACCAGGAAAATCCATATTCAAACACTTACAACCCTGGATGGAGACAACACTCGAACTTTTCATGGAGTTATCAGAACCAGACTGTTGCAGTACCTAGTGGACATAACAGACCTGCTCAACCACTTCGATTTTATCAGCAAAATCAAGAGCCAAGAAGCAACAACAATGATCAACTTAGCTCCCTTGAAGGTTTGATTAAGGATTATATTGTGAAATATGAAGTGGTTGTCCAAAGTCATGCTGCATCTTTGAGAAACTTGGAAAATCAAATTGGACAACTTGCTACAGCAGTAAGCAATAGTCCTCACAGTAGTTTACCCATTAATACAGAGGACCTAAGAAGAGAAGGGAAAGAGCATTGCAAAGTAATTAACTTGAGATCTGGAAAAGATGTTCATAGTCCTGTTGGTGTACCAAAAAGAAAAATTGAGTCCAACAAAGGCCAAGAAGACACTCAAGTAGAGAAGGAGTCACAGTCTTCCACTTTTCAGAATGCAAATCAACACAGCTCTGCTACAACATTTGCAAAAAGTTATGATCCAGCACCTGGTGGTGAGGAAGCTACAACACCAACAGCAACAGACCTGAGTAGAGCAAAAGAGAAGCAGTCTGCACAACCTGCTGCAGCACAGCAGTTTAGACACCCACCACCCTTCCCTCAAAGATTTCAGAAGCAACAACAAGACAAGTAATTCAGCAAAATCTTGGGAGTGCTTAAACAACTACATATCAATATCCCTTTTGTGGAAGTTCTAGAGCAGATGCCAAACTATGCAAATTTTTTTAAGGATATTTTGACAAAGAAAATAAGACTTGGAGAGTTTGAAACAATTGCTTTAACATAAGAGTGCAGCCGAATGCTCCAGAGTAAGATACCACAGAAGATGAAGGATACAGAAAGCTTCACAATCCCATGCTCCATAGGCACTAAATACAGTGGCAAAGCACTTTGTGATCTGGGGGCTAGCATCAATCTCATGCCTTTATCAGTGTTTAAGCAATTAGGAGTTGGTGAATATAGACCAACAACAGTGACTTTACAACTTGCTGACAGATCTCATGCATATCCAGAAGGGAAGATTGAAGATGTGTTGGTGAAGGTGGATAAATTTATTTTTCCAGTGGATTTTATTATGCTAGACTTTGAGGCAGACAAAGAAGTGCCAATCATTCTCGGGAGACCTTTCTTAGCCACGGTAAAGACTTTAATTGATGTTCAATAGGGAGAATTAACCATGAAGGTAAATGACCAGCAAGTTACATTCAATGTGCTGGATGCCATGAAGAGTCCCGATGAGATTGAAGATTGTAATTTTATCAGTGTTGTGGACTTTGTTGTAGCAGAGAGATTACACAGTTGCTGCAGTAAGGAAGAAATTAATGGTGTAACATTTGAAGAATTTGATGATGAAGATCGTGGAGCAGCTAACATAGTATGGTCAGGGGAGAAGCAACCCTTCAAAATTGACGAGCAAATCCAGCAAAGGGAACTCACTCCAGAACAACAAAAATTCAAGGTTAATGGGCCAAGAGTGAAGCACTATATGGGAGATGATATGAACAGCCTAAAGAGGGATCGGTTCTTGAAATATCCAGGTTGAGGAAATAAGAAAGGTCAGGCTGAATGACCTAAAATCAAGCGCTAATTGGGAGGCAACCCAATAAGGGAAGTTGTTTCAAGTTTTTAAGAAAGTAAAAAAAATGTTGGCAAAAAGAGCAAGAGGGAATTGCTACAGCATCACTTACAGCATGACATAACAGAAGATTCTCAAACAACAGAGGCATTCTTGCTTTTGCAGCAGCAAATGGATTGATCAAATTTTATGATAAGGAGCGTTTGAGAAGTGGATCAACGAAGAAGTGACCCTTTACAGCCTGTGTTGCAATAATGCTTCCAGCAATAGGGCAGTACCCTTAACCGCTAGTTTGTTTTACTTCTTGTTGAAAAACTTTTCTTTCATTTAGTTTTAATTTTCTAATTCATTCTGCATGTCTTTTTATTTAGTGTATGCATGTCTGGTTTATGTGGTTTTGTTTTGTGTGCTTGTGAGGACACAGAACCACTCAAGTTTGGGGGGGGTTGTGTTTCTGAGTGCATGTGTTTATGTTTATGTTGTGTGAAGCTCTGTTATCTAATATTTGTGTATGGATTTGAAAACCTAATAAAGATAAATTGAGTGTTATTCAGTATTTATGAGAAAGTCAAGTAGAGATAGTTATAGATGGAGGTTGAACTTCTTTCCCGACACTTAGACTTTGGTTGAGTTTTATGATAATGCTGTAGCAGAGCCAGGAAAACCCAAAAAAAAAGAGTAGAAAATATCTCAAGTTTGGGGGAAAATTTTTGTTAGACTGTGCCTGTTATGAAATAAATTCTGCTCCAATTGTTTAAGTTACTAAGTAACCAGGGTTGAGTATGCACCCCATATGCAAGCTTGAGTCCAAAGGCAACATGAACTACGAGCAGTGCTGCAGCAATTATAAAAAAAAAGAAAAAAAAAGAAGAAGAAAAGCAAAAAAAAATGGTGATAAACAGGTCCGCTACCTAGGATACTGAGTAACCTGGTCTGTTCATGAGCCCCATGTTCAGCCTTGAGTCAAAGGCGTCCAAAAGTATGACCTCGATATAACATCCTGAATGCGTTGTTGTAGCAACTCTGACATGTACTTTGAATGAGTAATTGGATGTCGTCATTACAAGTGATAGGCATTCACATGAAAGCTCAATGTTGTATTGAAGGATTTAACAAAAAAACTTATTGTAGCACAATTTGAGTTTATTTGTGAATTATACTCCCCCATATGTGAATATATTTGTGTTCTATCTCTGAATTACATGTTTGTGTAATGCTGTAGCACCTCTAGAATTTGATCAAAGTGGCACACACACACTCTGGACAGAATGAAGCCTAAGTCTAGAACTAGATTGCTATGGCTATTTTGCGTGATTAAGAGTGTGATCTGAGGGTTAAAGAATCCTTATAAATTTGATGACAGAGCTAAGTTATTTGTTGCATGTTGTGTGATTGAAGTGTTAGTGTTAGTGTTATTGTCATTACTTGAGGACAAGTAACGGTTTAATTTTGGGGGTGTGATAACTCTATGAAATGAGAGTTATCATGGCACTTTCAGGCTTAAATCAATACTGCTTAGAGAGTAAATTATGTGTTTCTATTGCATTTTTGTTACATTTTGCATAAATAATCATTTTAGTCAGTCTTAATAAGTTTTGTTCGATTTAAAGTAATTTGTGCTCAAATTGTGTGCATAATTGTAGGTTTCCAGAAGCTTATAATTCATAGAAGGAATGCTGACGCAATAGGCCGGCAAAAAGGAGGAAGAATATGGCTATAAAAGAATTGAAACAAATCTGGAACAATGCAGTTGCTGTAGCCGTTGTTGTAGCAACCATTGTTGTAGCAACCATTGCTGTAGCAATCCTGGAACAACGACAGAGAAAATTTCGTGCGAGATAACTGCAGAATTGCGATCTGCAGTTTCCTAATCTGACTTATGCACGCTCTAGGGTTCCGTTTACCCTAATTTTCAACTATAAAAGAAGCACACATCATAAGGAAAAGGAGGGGCCGTCACCCAAGGAGAAAAACACAAAGAAACAAAAGAAAAATAAGATCAAGAGATAGATGGAGGGCTGCACAAGAGGAGAATCTGCAGAAATAAATCAAGAACACAATCCTTCTTATTCTGCTCTTGTTTTTCTTGTTTACTATTTATTCATGGGGATGTGTTTCATGGCCGGAACTTTGTTATTTATGTTTCTTTTATAAACCATGAACTAAATTTATTTGTGGTTGAGTGATAAACAATCTTGATGGTTTATTGACTGAATATATGTGTTGATGCATGTTTGCTATAACAGTTTGTTTTGATAGTATTTATTTTATTTATTATTTCGGTTGATCACCCATTTAATGATATAAGTTAGGAGAGAGCAACAAAATGGCCTATCTTAGTGGAACATATCAGAACAATACTTGATCTTAAATTGAGTTTTCCGGATTAAGTTTTAACTTGAGTCCCAAAAGGGCCATAGTTGATTTAAGATTAGTGATGAACTAGACATAGGGATTCACCTTGTAGAGTAAATAGAACTTAAGCGTGTAATGCTATATCATATGTTGGCATAGCAATTGATCACTGTTAGGTTGCATATAGATATAAGATATTCAACATGCAACGGCTGAGGATGCATAAGGATTTTGCCCAGTGTTGTAGCAGATACCGCAGCAACTGAGCTAACCCTTAGAAAATAGTCAAAACCATTAGGAGGGTTTATTCACTCAACTACTTTATATTCCTATTGATTTTATCTTTGAGATTGACGTGATAATTTATTTTGTTGCATTTTATTTATTGCGTTTTTATTTTAATTAGTATAATAGTTTCACCAATTGTTTTATTTTACTTTAGTACAAAATCTGCACTGGTAATATTGTTGTAGCAAATCTGATAACATCAATCCCTGTGGAGATGATCTTGAATACTCATCACTTTATTACTTATTGTGTACACTTGTACATTGACACCAATAGCATTATTATTTATATACCAACATAATTCTATGCTAACTTGTTGGGGCAAAACCAACGAACAATATGGGTAAGAAACACTCTAGTCCCTTTGGACCCGCGGGTCATTAATACTTTCTACAACTTACCTTCTAATATTGATTGTGAGTACTCAAAAATGCTTGAAAGCATGACCCCTAAGATATTGAATAGTGTTCTAAAAACCCTCACAGTAGAAAGTAGCTCATGGGAAAGTGAGGAGGGTAGAGTCATAAACAGGATTGATTTGAAACTCGTTACTAAAATTTGGGTAAAATTTCTGTTTGATTGATGCCCACAACACACACAACCACCGTGTCACAAGAAAGGTTAATTCTCGTATATGTCATCGTTAGAGGGCTGCCAATAGATGTTGTGGCAATTATTGAGCGGGAGATTAGGGATTGTACAATGAAAAAGCACAAAACTATCGCCTTACTATTTCCCTCCCTTCTCACCAGCATATATCTGGTGTCTGGAGTGCACATCACTGAACAAGATGAGTGTATCAAGACTAAAAGAGCTCGAACCGTCAAAAGAATTGCTGGTGAATCAGCTACAGCACCCACAAAACTAGCTACTATAATAGGGTTAACGAGAGTCCTTGGGGTTGAAAGGAGATTACAAGAGCTAAGTGACAGTGTCACTCAGTGTGCATAAGTGCAGTAGAGAGAGAATAATCGATTCTGGACCTATTTTAGGCAATTGGAAGATCACTTGCACCAATTTGTTGTTTACATGAAGAGCCACAATGGTAACTTCATAGATTCCCTACTACAGCAATTCAGTTTGGAGAGACAATAGCAGAAGCTGCAGTAGAATGAAGTGAGGATACGCTAACAAAAGGCAATGAGGAAGCTGTAGCAGAAAAGAATAGAGAAGCATATTTACATGATGAAGACCAACCAACACTAAAAGAAGAAGAGGCGCTAAATCTAAAATAGATAACTCACCAAAAGAAGAGGCGCTAAATCTAAAATAGATAACTCACCAAAAGAAGAGGAAAGAGAACCAGATGAAGGGAAAGAGAGGACACCCCAAATAGTGCTTTCCAAATGACGACAAAGGCACATTATTGGAAATGATGAAGACGAATCAGAAGAGGAACTTGTATTCCCAGTCCTCTCCGGCTAGGGTAAGGAAAAGGTGATGAGTTCAGACAAATCCGATGAAGATGTAAAGGATATTGATGCGGAACTGGGAGCAACAGCCACAAAGGTTACTCGAACAGCCACAGAGAAAAAGAGCCTACTAGACACCATTGCTGAAATTACTACTGAGGGCTCTGTTGCAGTAAAACCTACTCCAATTGCTTTACAACAAACTCCTACCAAATCCACTCCCATAGCTCCTAAGGGATCTAGCAAGCAAAAATGGGCCACCTTTGGAGATGCTACAGCACCAGAAGAACCAAAGCAAAAGCGGACAATACCCATTCAGCCCAGAGATGTTATACTTGCTGGAACACCGCCAACCAGTCCAACTCCGAGTAAAAGGAAAAAAAAGTCAGTTGTCCCACTACAAGTTTCACCCAAGGACTGCTTGAGAAGTTCTACAAAAAAGCAGTAAACTTTTAAGCTATTGTTGCAGCAGCAACGCATCCAACATCAGTAAAACTTTTCTTTTAATTTTACTTGCTTAGGTTGCATCTCTTTCATGCTAATTTATTTACATTTTGTTTGTTTTGTTTTGTGTGTGCTTGTAAAGGCACAAGACCTCTCAAGTTTGGGGGGGGTTGTGTTAATGTTAGTGCATGTGTTTATATTGTGCATTGTGTGTTTTGTGTGATGTGCAGTTCTGTTATCTAGTTGTCTAAG
Organism: Citrus medica; assembly: GCA_002013955.2. NCBI lineage: Eukaryota > Viridiplantae > Streptophyta > Magnoliopsida > Sapindales > Rutaceae > Citrus > Citrus medica. The sequence continues at coordinate 272,403 of MKYO02026116.1, read as the reverse complement.
GGATTAATAAAAACTCAATGAACATAAAGTGAGTGTCATTTAGTATTTATGAAAATGCCAAGTAGGGATAAATATAGATGGAGGTTGAATTATGTCCAGATACTTTGGCTTTGGTTTAGTTTTATAAGCATATTGTAGCAGAGCCAGGAAAAACCAAAAAATGGTAGAAAATGTCTCAAGTTTAGGGAAAATTTTTGTTGAACTATGCTTGTTATGAAATAAATTCTACTATAATGGTTTAAGTTGCTAAGTAACCGGGGGTGAGTATGCACCTTATATATAGACTTGAGTCAAAAGGTAATAAGAGCTATGAGCAGTGCTACAGCAGCTAAAAAAAATGGGGGGGGTTGTGTTAATGTTAGTGCATGTGTTTATATTGTGCATTGTGTGTTTTGTGTGATGTGCAGTTCTGTTATCTAGTTGTCTAAGGGATTAATAAAAACTCAATGAACATAAAGTGAGTGTCATTTAGTATTTATGAAAATGCCAAGTAGGGATAAATATAGATGGAGGTTGAATTATGTCCAGATACTTTGGCTTTGGTTTAGTTTTATAAGCATATTGTAGCAGAGCCAGGAAAAACCAAAAAATGGTAGAAAATGTCTCAAGTTTAGGGAAAATTTTTGTTGAACTATGCTTGTTATGAAATAAATTCTACTATAATGGTTTAAGTTGCTAAGTAACCGGGGGTGAGTATGCACCTTATATATAGACTTGAGTCAAAAGGTAATAAGAGCTATGAGCAGTGCTACAGCAGCTAAAAAAAATATGACGTCTGCTACCTAGGATACTGAGTAACCAGGTCAGTTCATGAGCCCCGTGTTAAGCCTTAAATCAAAGGCGTCCAAAGGTAAGACCTATATATAATATCTTGGATATGTTTGCTGTAACAACTCTGACATGTACTTTAAGTGAGTAATTGGGTGTACTAACTGGGTGTGATGAGAATGACGGGGTTATGAGATACTAGACATTCCGTATTACGAGTACGTGGCATTGTTATACCTGAACTATGACAATGCTAGATTGTCCTTTGGACCAGTAGTCCACAAGTTCGGGTTTCCAGCCGATATACCCTCTTATGATGAACTAAGAGCACATATAACCCTAAGAAGACACAGACTTTCTTGGTCACTTAGTCTAAAGATAGGGTTCCGTCTTATTTCCTTGGAATAAAGAAAGAACAATAGCTCGACTAGCTTTTTGGTGCACAAGATCCTTTTTCAAGGCAAGTGCAGAGCATACTTGCAGAGGATAGATATTGAATAATGGTAAGAGCTCTAAACCTAAAGGATCTTAAGATTAAAGAATATAAATGAAAGATTTAGTTATTCATAGAATGGAATAAAACTTGGAATTCCATAAAATTTTTCTTATCAAAACCTCTTAATTCTTTTATTCAGACGATCTCCTTATAAAGACATAAGGAGTAATAGATACAAGGCTGGAACAAGATAAATCCAGCTATCATAGCTTTTAGAAAAGCTAGATTTGACAAAAGGTAAAGCACACACTTATTACAAGATGCCAAACGACTTTAGCAAAAGCAAAAGCAAAGGCTAAAAGAAAAAGCTAAAACATTAAGCTAAAGCATAAAACACTTATTACTTATTTTACATTATTACAAAGTGACAAATAACTTTAAAGGGAAATTGTCAAGTCTTCATATGAGGATTCTATCTCGTCAGGGTCACGATCAGGGTCTTTGTCTTTCTTAAAGATTCTTTCTGGATGAGAACATCCTGGAACACATGGCCAAGGGCAATCTTGGTTTGGTGATGGAGGAGATGGTTGAGGGAAATGTTCAGGTTGGGTTGAAAATGGTGGATATGGAAAAGAGGATGATCCATAGAGTTCATATGGTGATAGTGAAGGGACTAGAGTGAAATCTCCAAAAGGGTCCTGAGAATCATGAAATAGAAAGTTAGTGTAATATGGCTTTTCTTCTTTTATGATGATTCCTCAGTTGGGAGGTTGGGAATGAAGGGATAGTGTAAGAACCATAAACATATCATGTTTTAGACCAATAGATGTGTAAAGGATATAGGGTTGATCCGGAGGAATGTGGTTGAGTTCTATGAGGAAGTTCTTTAAACTTGTTTTAATCTGGAAATCTTGTTCAAGACTTGCAATGCGGGGTACGGTGATCCATTCATAACACTGATCTTGTGTTAAAAAATCTCTGGTATGGGGATGTTAGAAGTATGGACGGTGGATAATAAAAACAGAAGTGAACTATTTTCCTTCTTGGCTTGGAAGTTCACGGAGTTGATGTGTTTCAGCAATCTGTTGCAGTTTTTGGCACCGCCATGGTAATGGCGAAAAGCATTCAAGGAGAGTTCAGAAAAGAGAAGTGGAGAGGCCTGGATTATTGAGCTTGTTGAAGAGGGGTAAGACTAAGAATACTAGTTTAGTAGCATACAAAATAGTAAGACACCAAGTATACCAAAGTTCATCTTTAGTAATATCTCAATGTGGTGTGATTACTAATCCTGTGAAGAAAAGGTGATTAGGATGAAAATTGGGGAAAAACATAGGTTCTTTACTCGCATTGTAAATGTTCATAAAAAAACCTAAAAAAGAATTTCCTGGTAAAGTCTTGCATCTGGTGAGGAGACTGAAAAGTTATGTTGAGTATGAAGGACTTTTTTGTAAGAGCTGTTTGAGGAAGGGAAGTAACCATGGCGATGATATGGAAGGAGATCTGAGAAGTGATATAGAAAAACTGAGGAAGTTTTGGTTTTGATAGTCTGGATAGTAAGTCTGGAATGAGGTTATGCTTTCCTTTTATATGCTGGACATGGTAGTCATATTTTGAGAACCATTCTTTAAGCCAAAGTAATGTCTTTTCTTGGACATCTTTTTGCTTAAAGTTCAAGACATTAGGAAAGACTAAATTATCCAGTCCGATCAAGAATCTATGGCCAATCAAATGGAATTCAAATTTCTTGATACCACTTTTCACAGCTAAGATTTCTTTGTAGATTGTATGGTATTGCTTTTGTGCATCAGGAAATTATCCATTTACGTAGGCAATAAAGTGTTCTTTTCCATCGTATTCTTCAAGAAAGATGACCCCCCACGACTCATCACTTGCATCAGTTTGCAGGATTCTTTTGCCATCTGCGATAAGTTTGAGAGGTGGCGGATTTTGTACGATCTACTTTAATTGCTTTATAGCATCTGTGTTGATTTCTGACCAGGATGGTGGATTCGTTTTTAGAAGGGCAGACAACTTGCTTGTATAATTATTGACATATGGCAGGAAATCACGGATATAATTGATGATTCTAAGAAACTGTTGGACTTGTTTTTTGGTAAAGTTACTTTCTGGAAAGTGGAGTAACTCTTGTGCAATATGGAGCGCTGGCTGGTAATGTCCATCTTGGATTTTCATGCCAAGAAAGTCAACAGAAATTGTTGCAATGGTGCTTTTTTCGTCAGAAATCATGATTCTATGTTCTTGAATGATCTGGAAAAACTATTAGAGTAATTTGTGATGTTCATCATGAGTTCCTGAAAAAAGAAGTAAATCATCAATGTAAACAAGGGTATAGTGGAGGATTGGCTGAAAAATAGTGGTCATGGCCTTTTGGAAAATGGACGGGGCAGTTTTGAGGTCAAAAGGAAGGATTGTCCATTGGTAATGGGCATTTGGAATACAAAAAGCAGTTTTGTATCGTTCTGAGGGATGAATGCCAAGTTGCCAAAAACCGCATTTCAAGTCAAATTTAGAAAAGATTCGGGCATGTTTGAGGTGGACAAAAAGGGTGTGTCTATTGGGTAATGGAAATTTCTGATCTTGGAGAAAATTGTTGAGTGGCTGATAGTCAATGACTAATCATTTTTTGCCACGAATAATTTCAGACCTTTTTTCAACATAGAAAGCTTGACAAGCCCATTGAGAATTTTTGGGCTCAATAAGGCTTTGTTTTAACAACTGAGCACATTCTTGTTGGGCTACGATAAGTTCTTGTGGGGTCATTCCTGTGTGGGTGGCTTTGGTTGGGTTGTTGTCTTCATTTAGTTTGAAAGGCAAGGAGATGAAGAACTTTGGGTTTTTCCATAACGGGTTTGGATGGGTAAAAAGGCTATGGTTTTAAGGGCAGATTTGAGAATTTGTTCTGTAATGACCTGGTATGTGGATGGTGAATTGGCTAAAGAATAAATCTTTAGAGTGCTGGTGAAAGGTTTAATCATATATTTGTAACGAAGACCAGAGGAAGTAATATGGACATTTTTTGCTTGGTGTAGGATGTCAAAACCTACAAGGAGATCTTTGTCTGGCAAGGATGAACCAATTAGTTTTATCCAAACAACATAATTAGGAAATAACTGGATTCTTATTGGATGTTTAGTAACTAATTTAGTTGTAAAGATCTTTCTGTTAGCTGCTTTGAAATGTTCTTCCTGAGTTTTCCAATATTCAGGAGGAAGAATAGTAGGATTAAGCATGCTTCGCTGAGCACCAGAATCAAGAAAAGCAATGGCTATGATGGGTTTATGATATCTGGAAGGGACAATTTGGATTTTGACAAAAGGTAAGGGGATGGAGCGGTCATGGATTAAAATGGAAGAAGGTTGGACTGTGTAGATTGGTTCAAAATCAAAACTTTTTGAATCACTGGATTCTGCTGGTAAGGCAAAGACTATATCATCATTTGGTTCTTCTTGCTTAGAGAACAAGTGTTCAATTTGGTATATGGTTGGGGAAAAATCTGTAGTGGATTCCAGGTGTTGAATGAGCTTTACTGCCTTCTGAGGTTTGACAGGGCAGTCTTTAGCAAAATGACCTTTCTTTTTGCAAATGAAACATCTGTTTTTCTTCCAATCAGGAAAATATTTGGGGCGAGACTGTTTCTTTTTTAAAAATCTAAATTGTTTAGAACGCTGTCTCCTGGATGGAAATGGGAATCATGATTTCTTAAAATGAGACTTTTTCTTGGATGAACAGTCACACTTCTTTGGATGTTTGCACTTGATAGCCAAATAAGGCTTTTTGCAAGCAGATCTGAAAGGTTCTTTGTCTTTGATAAGTTCTTGGAAGAATTTCTTTTGTTCACACAATTTATCAAGACATCCCATAGCAATCTGGAATCATTTTCCTAATGACAGTGTGTCAATATTGAGCTTGTGAGCTACTAACTGTCGCTGGATTTTTTGTTGTAATTCTTCTGGAAGAGAGGCCAGAAACACATGTATGAGTGTAGCATCATTGAAGCCATTCAGCTTATAGTAAAGCAAAGACATCCGCTTATAGTGGTAATAGAGATCTTTTGTGTTGAGAGAACAACATTTCATGTTGAGATAATCACGTCTTGCGGCTTCAAAAGTAGTACTTGGCTCTCCAATAAATTGATCATGGAGAAGAGCTAAAGCCTAAGAGACTTCTGGAATCTGAATGAACTGAAGTTGTCTATTGATAACTCTAGGAAATGAGAGTTATTACATCAATTCTAGACTTGAATCAAGATCACTTAGAGAACAAATAAGGTGTTTTTATTATATTTTGGTTACATTTTGCTTAAACATTCATTTTAGTTGAGTCTTAATAAGTTTTGTTTGAATCATAGTAATTTGTGCTAAAACCAGATGAATAATTGTAGGTTCTCAGAAAGACTTAATTCATGAGGGGATGTTGAGACATTAGATGAGCAAGAGGAGGAAAAAAGATGGCCACAAAAGAAGAAAAACACAATCGGGAATAATGCAGTGCTGTTATGGATGTTAGAGCAACCCGTGCTCTAGCAATCTGGAAGTAATGCGAGAGAAAACTTAGGCGCAGGTCAGCACATGTTTCCTAATTTAACGCATGCATGCTCATGGGCTTTTGTTTACCCTAATTTGCAATATAAAAGGGACGCAACACTACATAGCAAGGCGGCAAGTGAACTATCATTAGAATAATTACAAGGAACGAACAAGAAGATCAGAATTAAAGGCAACATTGGAGAATCGAGCAGAATTATTTGGATTTGTCTTTCACGTGCTCAACTTATATTTATCTTATTCCTTTAATTGTTTTGATGTATACCGAGATTGATATATTTATGTTTATTTTTCTCATTCAGAATATGAACTAAATTTACTTGTAGTTGAGTGACAAATAATCCAATGGGTTCTTGACTGTTCTTATATATTGCTATGGTATTACTGTAGCATTTTACTCTATTAGTTTTTATAAATATAACTGTTATTTCGGTTGACCACTCATTTAATAGTTACAGTTAAGATAGAGCAGCGAAAGGGCATGTCTTAGCGGATATTATTAGAGTATTACTTGATCTTAAGTCGAGTTTCTTGGATTAAGTTATCTTGAATCTCATAAGGGCAATACTTGAAGTTAAGATTTGTGACACACTAGACATAGGTGCTCACCTTATAGGGTGGAGAGATTAAAGGTTATAATGTTGTACCATAAATATTTTAGCAACTGGTCATTGTTAATAGATTTAAAGGTATGAGACTTCCAACATGCGATAACTGAGGATGTAGATTTATTCTGCCAAGTGTTGCAGTACTTATTGTAACAACTGGTACTAACTTGATAAACAACAGTCACCCCATTAGGAGAGTTTGATCATTCAACTACTATAATCTCAATTGAATCATAGACACATTTAACCTAGTTTATTTCATTACAATATTGTTTTGTTTAAATCTTTTGCGATCATTAATTACGATAGGAATTACTTGACAATTGTTTGTTTCAGTTTTAAGTTAATTTGCACTATTGTGATTGCTTTAGCATTTCGAGTAGCATCAATCCCTGTGGAGACGATCTTGAATACTCATCACTTTATTACTGGTTATGTATACTAGCACATTGGCATTGGTAGTAATTGCTTATAAAAATCAACCAACATCTATATTGTCCAAGACTGTCAAACCTATCTCGAAGAGAACCCATAAACCGAGTACTAAACTCTAGGAGAATATATTGGTTGTTGCATCTGGAGCTAACATTTGAAGATCAATACAAGCAGACAATTCTTGCAGCCTTTCTCTCTATTTGGTTGTAGGGATATCATCAAAAGTAAACCGTGAACCATTTGAAGGTTTGGAGACTTTTAGCTGAGGTGGAGCTGACAGAGAAGATTCACTAGTTTCTTGATTTTCTTCATCAGTGTTAACAGTTTCAGTTCTTGGGCCTGTGTTAGTGGCACCAGACTGTTCAGTAGGTTCTGCCATGAGGAGTTTGGAAATATCAGCTAGATTTGAATCAGAAGTGTCTGAGTCAGACAGATCAGACAACTCAGTGGATGATGAATCTGATTGTGAAGGGGAATTTTCAATAAAAGAATCTAGAGATGGAGAATGGGAAACTTGATGGGCAGAGTATTTGTACATGGGTTGTTTTTCTAGGGAAATGGAAGTTTGGATTGGCGGTGGTTGAGTGGATTCAGGTAAAGAAGTTGGTGATGGAGAGGGTGATGGTTCAAATCTAGATGTTTGAGGATTTTGCTGAGGAATGGGTTTTTGAACTGGGACTGGTTTTGGTTGAGGTCGTGGATTTTGAGGAAACAGAGTATGGGCCATACCAAAAAGTTTAAAAGGGTCATATGATCTGGAAGTAGTTTGTGGTAAGAAAGGATGATATGAAGGATTAATTACTGGTAATGGAGCAGAACTGGTAAAAAAGGTAGGCTAGACGTTTTCTGAATCAATCCTGGTAATTTCAGCTTTCAAAGCTCTTATCTCAGCTTCTTTTTAATCAAAATCAGGACTATAGACTCGTTGAGCAAGCATAGCTTGAAGTTTAGAGTCAAGTTGAGTAACTCTGTTATGAAGATTTTGATAAATCTGGTTTAACTTATCTGAGTTGGTATCAATTTTTTTCTCAACCTGGTTGGTTTTGTGAGTAATGGTGTCTACCTTATGATGCAAGGTAATGATTGCTTGATTTTGTGCAACAGCATTTTGAGTTTGCCAATTTAATACTGCTTCAAAGGAACAAGGTTTTTCTAAATGGCCAGCAGGGGTGACTGCGGATGGGACAAAGGGTTTGGAGACGAAACTGCTTTGTTGATCAATTTTTTTTTTCCAAAGGTGGGAACTGGGCTTGGTATTCTGTAGATGGTGATAGGGAAAACATCATACAGGATTGTATTTTTAGAGTGAGGTTTGTATGAGTGGTTCTATAGGTGGATTGCATTTTGCAGTTAAGCAAAGTGGGTTTATATTTTTGGATCCAGGCAAGACCTTTATTATAGATGGATAAAGGTGCTTGAGAATAAGGTTCAGGTATATATTCAGGATGAGTAGCATGGTATCTGCAAGCTGGATAAATAATCTTTTTAGACTTTCGCTTGTCTTTTGGGTTCGTCATCATCTTCTTCAATATCTTCCCAGCAAGGACAGCTTGCATCGCAGTTGCCAGAGGCTGGGACATCCTATAGGAAATGTCCATGAAGTTTTGTTGGGTATATAGGAAAACCTTGAGCACCAAATGCTTGGATGGGTAGGTTTTCTTATTCTGTTTGCACATAAGTTATCATTGAAGAATAGGTAAAAGATAACTTGGGTGGTTCTGAGGACGAACTAGGTGGTGGTTTGAAAGTAAGACGAACAGTTCCATCAGAATTTTTCTACATATGACTTTCAGAAGTTTGTATAGGTTCAGAATTTTGATGAAATTGTTCATAATTGGACAACCATTCCAAAGGCATGAGTTTGATTAATTCTTGTCGGGGAATTTGCCTTGGTATCTGAATAATGGTTGGGATTTCTTCAGATTCTGCAAGAATCATAAAAGCTTCTGAATTTATAGTCTGTGGAGTTGGCAAATCCAAAGCATGATTTTGCAGCCTATAAACAAGCTGATGGTGAAGGGTGGCTATTTTGGCTTAAGTGATTTGTTCAGCTCTTTGAAGCTGAATCTGAACTTTCAAAGTGGTAGAAAGATTGGAATCAAGAAGTGAAAGATTAAATTTGGGATAAAAAGTAAGCAAAGCGCTTCCAGCATGGAGAGTGGTAAGAACTGTGCCAATGATTGCGTGCTGATATTGTTTAAACCCAGTGTCAAGCAAAGTAATTCTGGTTGTGACAGGTAAGCCTTTTCTCCCATGAAAAGTGAGGATAAGGCGGACACCTCCAAGGTGAAGATATGTATAGCCTTCACGTTTCCATGTAGCAATCAGTTCTGGGGGTATCTCAAGAGTGACATATTGTTCAGCTGTAGTAGCTTGCAAAGCACACTGATTAAGTCGGGATGACTGGATGTATTTTTTAGGATAAGGTCTTTTAGTGGAGATCAGGGTTTTAAAAGTTTTGGTGAAAGAAGGTTTTTTATATAGATGATATGGACTGATGAGAGGTAAAGAAGACTCATTGATTTGGACAAACTCAGGAACATAGGAGTATTCAACAAGATTTTCTATTTTACTGGCAGTTTGCTTAGTGCAGGATTTAGGTAAACAAAGAGTAGAGGAAAGAGTAACTGGAGAAGATGAAAAAGCATGAGTAACTGAGGATGATGATGAAGCCATGAAATTGTGATTTTATATTCTTTAATCCTTTCATTTCCTAAGGCATCGAACTCTTATACACATCTGGGGGTTTAAAGAACTAGGCTCTAATCCTACATATCATCCTTTCTTACCACCAACTTTTTTCCAGATCATATAACCCTTCTAAACTTTTTGGTATGACCCTAATAACTCTATGAAATGAAAGTTATCATGGCACTTTTAGACTTAAATCAATACTACTTAGAGAGTAAATGATCTATTTTTATTGTATTTTTGTTACATTTTGCATAAATAATCATTTTAGTCAGTCTTAATAAGTTTTACTCGATTTAAAGTAATTTGTGCTCAAATTGTGTGCATAATTGTAGGTTTCCATAAGCTTATAATTCATGGAAGGAATGCTATGCAATAGGCTTGCAAACATAAGGAAAGAACATGACTATAAAAGAATTGAAACAAATCTGGAACAGTGCAGTTGCTATAGCCGTTGCTGTAGTAATCTTGGACCAATTCCGCGCGGGATACTTGCAGAATTGCGATCTGCAATTTCCTAATCTGACCTATGTGCGCCCCTAGGCTTTTGTTTACCCTAATTTTTAGTTATAAAAAAGTACACGTCATAAGGAATATAGGGAGCCATCACCCAATGAGGAAAACACAAAAAAACAAAAGAAAAACAAGATTCAAGAGAGAGAGATTAAGGGCTGAACAAGAGGAAAAATTATAGAAATCACTTGGGAGCTCAATCCTTCTTATTCTTCTCTTGTTTTCTCGTTTTCTATTTATTTATGGGATGTGTTTCATAGCTAAAACTTTTGTCTTTATTTTTCTTTTACAAAACATGAACTAAATTTATTTTTAGTTGAGTGATAAATAATCTTGATGGTTTATTGACTGAATATATGTGTTGCTGCATGTTTGCTGTAGTAGTTTGTTTTGATAGTATTTATTTTTATTCATTATTTCGGTTGATCACCCATTTAATGATACGAGTTACGAGAGAGCCAAAAGGGCCTATCTTAGTGGAACATATCATAGCAATACTTGGTTTTAGTGATGAATTAGACATTAGGATTGATTTTGTAGGGTAAATAGAACCTAAGCGTGTAATGTTATATCTTATGTTGGCATAACAACTGATCACTGTTAGGTTGCATATAGATATAAGATATCCAACATGCGACGACTGAGGATACATAAGGATTCTGCCCAGCGCTGTAGCAAATGTTGTAGCAACCGAGCCAAACATTAGAAAAATAGTCAAAACCATTAAGAGAGTTTATTCACTCAACTACTCTATATTCCCATTGGTTTTATCTTTGAGATTGACGTAATAATTTACGTTGTTGCATTTTATTTATTACGTTTTTATTTTAATTAGTATATTAGTTTCATTAATTGTTTTATTTTATTTTAGTACAAAATCTGCACTGTTGAGATTATTGTAGCAAATCTAATAACATCAATCCATGTATAGACGATCTTGAATACTCATCACTTTATTACTTGTTGTATACACTTGCACATTGATACCAATAGCATTAGTATTTATACACCGACAGACCCATACTCTGTTTCCTCAAAATCCACGACCTCAACCAAAACCAAAGAAAACACCAAAACCAGTCCCAGTTCAAAAACTCATTCCTCAACAAAATCCTCAAACATCAAGATTTGAACCATCACCCTCTCCATCACCAACTTCTTTACCTGAATCCACTCAACCACTGCCAATCTAAACTTCCATTTCCCTAGAAAAACAACCCATGTACCAATACTCTGCCCATCAAATTTCTCATTCTCCATCTCTAGATTCTTCTACTGAAAATTCACCTTTGAAAGCTCAATGTTGCATTAAAAGGTTTGAGCAACTAAAAAAAAACAAAACTGAGGATGATTGTTATATTACAGTTCGAATATGTTTAAGACCTTTGTCTCCCCTACAAGATGAATTTGGTTTTTTTTATATATCTATAAAATGCATCTGATGCTTAAGTGATGTTGCGGCATCTCTGAGACTTGATCAAAGTGCACATACACACTTGGGATAGAATGATGCTTAAGTCTATAATAGAATTGCTATGGTAATTTTTTGTGATTAAGAGTGTGATATAAGGGTTGAAGAATTCATGCAAACTTGATGGTAGAGCTGTGTTATTGTTGTGTGATTATGTGATTGAGTTGTTGTCATTACTTAAAGACAAGTAATGGTTTAAGTTTTGGGGTGTGATAACTCCATAAAATGAGAGTTATCATAGTACTTTTAGGCTTAAATCAATACTACTTAGAGAATAATTGATGTGTCTTAGTGCATTTTAATGATAATTTGCAATAGCATCCATTTTATTTTAAGTTTAATAAATTTTGTTTTATTTTGAATAATTGTGTGTTTAAAACATATGCATAATTGTAGGTAACCAGAAACTCAAATTTCAAGGAAAGGATGTTGCAATGAGCTTGCAAAAAGGACAAAAGAACATGGCTATAAAAGAATTGAATTAAGTCTGGAACAATGCAAATGCTATAGTCATTGTTGTAGCATTCCCAGAGCATTGACATAAAAGATTTTGCACGAGACACTTATCATATTGTAATCTGTAGTTTCCTAATCTGGAAGATGTGTACCCTAGACTTCCATTTATCTTAATTTTGAGCTATAAAAGGGGCACACATGCAAAGAAAATGGGAGCCGTCAACCAAGATCAAAAACTGAAAAGAAACAAAGGAAAAATAGAATTCAAGAGCAAGAATCAAGGCAGCACCAGTGCGAAATTTGCGGGAATCAATTAGAATTCAGTCTTTCTTATTCTTCTCTTATTTTCTTATTTATTCTTTGAACATGAGTATATATTTGATGGCTAAAACTTTATTGTTTATTTTTCTTTCTCATACTATGAACTAAACTTACTTGTGGTTGAGTGATAAACAATCTTGATGGTTTCTTGATTGATTTTATATATTGCTGCATGTTTGCTATAACAATTTATTTTGATAGTATTTATTTACATTTATTATTTTGACTGGCCACCCATTTAATGATACAAGCTAAGAAAGAGCCAGAAAAAGGTATATCTTACTGGAACATATTAGAACAATGCTTAGCTTTAGAATGGGTTTCCAGAGTTGAGTTTAACTTGATTCTGAAAGGGCCATGCTTAATCTCAAATTAATGATGAACTAAATATAGGGATTCACCTTATAGGGTAAATAAAACCTAAACGTCTAATGTTATATCTTATGTTAGCATAACAATTGGTCATTGTTAGGTTGCATAAAGATATAAGACATCCAACATGCGACAACTAAGAATACAAAAGGATTCTACCCAATGCGTTAGAAAATGTTGTAGAAACCACGCCTAAATTTAAAAGAAATAGTCAAAACCATTAAACGAGTTTAATCACTCAACTACTTCATTCCTATTGATTTTATCCTTACATGTGACGCGAAAGTTTGCTTACTGCATATTCATTTATTACATCTTATTAAGTACTTTGTTAGTTTGACTGTTTACTCTATTTTCAATTAAAGCAAAATTACACTGTTGAGATTGCTGTAGCAATTCTGATAACATCAATCCCTGTGGAGAAGATCTCAAATACTTATCATTATATTATTTGTTGTGTACACTTGCACACTGACGCCAATAGCATTTGAATTTGTAGCAACAATATCAATGATAAATCATGATTTGGGCATTAAATGGATTAGATCAAGTTTATAATCTAACATTCATGCACTGTATTTGCATGCACTTGTAGATTCAAATAAATGAATACCATGATTTGAAAGACAAATTTCAACTTTAACTATATAGAAAACAAAAGAATTTATACTAAATAAATGATCAGATAGTCAAATTTAATATTTTAAAAAAAAACCCACCTTAAACACAAACAATAGTTTTAAAATAATTGTTGATGAGTGAAGCTCAAATATGATTTTTATAGTTGTGTATGACAAGTCTGTTATATTCTCATGGAGTGTATAATATGTCAACTAGAGAAGTATGTTATGAATGATCCAATGCTTCTGAGAGGTGTATGACATTTCTATAATGTCGGTTGAATAAATAAACAATATAGGTGATGTATCGCATGTATAAAATTTATCATACAGCATCGTTGTCTGCAGTTTTGCTTAAAATAATGGATTCGAGCCTTATATATGTCCTTTAGCAAGTTTGAATGGCTGTGATAGCCTTTACGTGAGTGGAAAGATTTTGGGTTGTGCTAACAAACCCATAAACAAAATGCTGACAGCCGAGGGATCTTTCTAGATTGATTTTCATTTGTATAAAAGGCCTTAAGATTTGTTTTATGGCTATTTTATCTTGTAAACAGAAAGATAGTGATCTTCACAGTGGATGTAGGTTGGTTGGTAGCCGAACCACTATAAATCTTATATGTTGAAGTGATCTTCATAGTGGATGTAGATTTTACTTCAATTGCTATTGGTGTCAATGTGCAAGTGTACACAACAAGTAATAAAATGATAAATATTCAGGATCGTCTCCATAGGGATTGATGCTATTAGACTTGCTACAGTAATTTCAACATTGCAATCTATGTTCTAAATTAAATCAATGCAACTAACATAACTAAATACTTAAGTAAAATAAAATCACAATAATTCAAAATGCAATGAACAAAATTTGCACGTTAAACACAAAGGTAAAATCAATAGAAATGGAGTAGTTGAGTGATTAACCTCTCTTAATGGTGTTGACTGTTTTATTCATGTTAAGTTCAGTTGTTGCAGCATCTGCTACAGCACTGGGTAGAAACCAGCTTTATCCTCAGCTGCAGCATGTTGGATGTCTTATATTTTTACGCAACCTAACAATGACCAGTTGTTATGCCAACATAAGATATAACATTACACATTCAGGTTCTCTTTCCCTACAATGTGAATCCATATATCTAGCTCATCACTAATCTTAGATTAAGTATGGCCCTTTTTGGACTCAAGTTAAACTTAATCCTGGAAACTCAATCTAAAACCAAGTATTGCTTTAATATGGCTCTTTTTTAACTTGTATAATTAAATCGGTGGTCAACCGAAATAATGAATGTACTTAAGTGCTATTAAAACAAATGTTATAGTAAACATACAACAACACCTATATTCAGTCAATTAACCATTAAGCTAGTTTAACACTCAACCACAAATAAATTTAGTTCATAATTTGTGAAAGGTCAATCAACAACTAAGTTCTAGCCATCGAATACATCTTCATGATCAATGAATAACAAGTAAACAAGAAACGAATGAGAAAGAACAAATTTCAATCGATTCTGCAATTTCTTCTACTGGTGCAACCTTGATTTCTGCTCGGGAATCCTCTTTCTAATTTGTTTCTTTTCTGTTTTTATCTTGATTAACGGCCTCTAATTCTTCTTTTCATGTATGCCTCCTTTTATAATCGCAAATTAGGGTAACTGAAAACTTTAGGGCGCGCATCTTTAGATTAGAAAAATGCAAATAGCAATATTCTAAATATCTTGTCTAGATTTTTCTCTGTCAATGATCGAGAATTGCTACAGCAATGGTTGTTACAACAATAGCTAGCCACAGCATCTGCACTATTCCAGCCTTACTTCAAGTCTTCTGTAGCCATGTTCGTTTGTCTTTTTTATAAGTCCATTGCAACAACATCCTTTCTATAAAATTCAAGTCTTCAATTACCTACAATTAAGCATATGTTTTAGGCATACAATTATTCAGAATCGCACAAACTTCATCAAACTTAAACTAAAATATATGTTAATGCAAACTAACATTAAAATGCACTAAAAACATATCAATTACTCTCTAAGTAGTCTTAATTTAAGCCTAAAAGTCTCATGATAACTCTCATTTCATAGAGTTATCATATATCTTGTAGTAAGGATTAATGAATTAATTTTTTAATTTAGTGATATTCCAATTTATTAGGAATATTTTTTCATAGTTTAATTAGATGTCTAATTTAGCAAGTCAATTAATGACTAGATTGTATAATTTGCTTATAAAATTTATTTAGGGCAAGAAGTTGGTCCAAACAAGAAGTTTATTAAATGCTCTAAATATTTCTTGGGAGCCAAGCTGTTAGCCTAAAGGGCTACACATATTATAATTTTGATAATAACAAACATGTGTCTTAAGTAAATTTAATAGATATTATATTTCACATTTTCACTAGTTTTTGAAAAGTATTATTTATGCAAGTGAATCAAGTGAAATCAAGCTCAAGACACTCAACGGACAACGGCGAAATCAAGAATAAAGTTTAGAGCTCAACGGATAAACTAGTGCGATAAATTCTTGTAAAGCCGGTATGATTTAATTGATGCATAATTTAGCATTTGAGAATCTTAACAGATTACTTAATTAATTACTTTTTATAAACTAAAAGGTTTTATTTTTATAAGATAAAGTACCTTGTGGTTTAGAGTAATTTGGACTTAAATGTAAAGTTTTGAAATCTTTGATTTTAATAAGTATTATTATTAAATTTCAGAGCTGGATGTTTTTACAAACATTTGAAATGTTTTGGTTGGGCCATACAATAATTTATTAATATTTTGGACTAAAGTGAAAGCTTTTTGAGAACTTTGAAAAATATGGGTATTATGTTGAAAATGACCTTTTTGCGAAATAATAACATCCTTAGGGCCATATCATAATTTCAAAAAATTTTGGAACGATAACTATTCTTAGGTCATTCTGAAATTGGACCTATTTGTAAAGTTTTATGACATTTTGGGTCGTAGTATAATTATAAAAAGTTTTGGGTCACAAATGTAATTTTATTGAACAGTATTACTGTAGCAAATTCAAAAATAATGGTAATATCACTGTTTATGAGCGGCTAGCCGGATAAATCAAGCGGGTAATCGCTTGGGCGCGGGAATTTACCTATAACGGCTAGTTTTCGGGCTTTAATTATAAAAACTTAACTTCAACTTCATTTTAAAAACCAATACAAGGAAAAACAAGATCATATAACATATATTGAGCTTCCATTTCGTAAATCATCATTTGTTGAATCATCATTGAGCTATAATTTATTTATCCACTCTTAAAGAGAGTTTCATTGTTGTGATTTTCATTTCTCATCAAATTGTGAGTGTACAAGTGTGAAAAACACTTGGACTGAAAAGATTGGGGATATAAACTCTTGTTGTAAAGGTCCATTGACACCTTGGAAGTCAATTGTAAACATTTGAAGTTTTGGGAGGCTTGGATAGTGAAATCCTCAAGCCAGGTGAGCTTGGAGGCGTAGATGTAGGCGGGGATAGCCGAACCACGTAAAAATCCTAGTGTTTGTTTTCTCTTCCCTTACTATTTTAATATTGTGCTTGATTGAATTTATTGTTTTTTATTTAATTAAGGCAATAGATTAAATTGTCGTGCGAATTATATTGCATAAATTTTAAAAATCCAATTCACCCCCCTCTTGGGTTGCATAACTTACATTTCACAAGCATGGCAAGAATACCATATTTATTCATATTTAGATTCATAGGAATTATTAGAGAAAATAAACTCTTATTTGGAAAGAATTCAAGTCTTTTAAGACTTGTGCTTTTTGTGAAACGCTAGTGCCTATATAAAGAAAGATATTTCACAATTGCTTGCAAAACACAGAGCATAAAGCAGCGAAGCAAAACTCGGCATCCTCCCTATACAATTCTCATTTCGCACATGATGTTGTGTTGATTTATTTTCTTATCTTCTTCATTCAAAGTTTTGTAACGAGACTATTTCTTTTAATCTCTGTGGATAGTTTCTGTGGATCTTGGATTATTAAACATTGAAGAATTATTATTGATCAATGTACAAAGTACCTAAAGGATTGTGGATCAAGAAGGGTAGCAATTATTCAAGAGAAGCATATTCACTCCAAGGTTGAGTAAGTTGTATGATGATAAACTGTAAGTGAGAGTCTTAAGTTTGGTAAATCCATAGGTTGTTACATCTCAACTTAATGAATCATTTTTTATCTGGACGTGGCCTCGTGAATGTAGGATTGATTAATCCAAACCACGTAAAAATCCCTATGCCACTTAATTTCTGCAATTTTATTGTGCTTTGAAAAATCAATATTTTTTATGCAAGATGAACAATAACCGTGAACAATAATCATGAATAGTGATTGTCAACAGTACCATGAACAATATTTTCAAAAAATTAATTTAGTTTATTCATTAATCAGTTATAGGGTTTTAAAATTGCCTACATCTGTTTGTAATAAATTTAAATTTCCTCTCAATGATAATGATAATATCATTCATAGAAAAAATAACATAAATTAACCTCCAAAAACAACCTAAGTTTCAATTTTCATTTTTTTTAGTTGTTTGGCTACTGAGAAAGCATTATGAATGATCCAATGTCCATATATAAGAATTTGAGCGCACATAATGTGTGGAACGATGACGGATGGTGGCTAATTCGTGTGGAACGAAGACGACGAAGACAGCTGTGTGATGGCAAGTGAGGGCTTGATGTGATTGAGCGTGTATAGTGGTTGACAAGAGTAGTCAAGTGTTAGCCTATATGACTATAAATATTGATTTTGATGATAACAAAATACATGTGTTGGTTAAACAAAGGTTTATGTATTGTGCTTTTATAATAAGAAAATGATTTTATGGAGTTAAGTTGTTTTTCAAGTTGTGGACTAAAATGAAAGTATTTTCCAATCTTTGATTTTAATAAATATTGTTTTGAATTTCGGTTTTGGACCTATTTCAAAATGTTTTAAATATTTTGGGTCATTCTATAATTTCACATAGTTTGGGCGATGTCATAATTTAAGAAATTTTTGGTATTAACAAAATATTACTTAGAAATTCTGAAATTGGACCTATTTGCAAAGTTTTATAACATTTGGGTCATATATCAGTTATATAAAGTTTTGGGCTCAAATTATAATTTTAAAAAATAGTTCTCTGTTGCAGTTACTATAGCATCCGGCTAACCGAATTTGACAAGCGGTAGACCGGATTTGGGCAGTAAGCTTCTGGAACATAAACGGCTATCCAGATTTCAAAAGCGGCATACCGGATCTTTAAAATTCAAATTTTTACTGTAACGGTAACATAAAAGTGGATAATCATATTTCATAAACGGTAAGCCATTTATGACCAAAATGTGCATAACGGCTAGTTTTTTATCTCAAATAATAAAAACTCAAATCCAATTCATTTTCAAGCTCTCTAGCAAGAAAAATCAAAAAGCACACAACATTTATTGAGCTCTCATTTCGCAAATCATAAAACCTTGAATCATCTTTTGTTCTTCAATTTGTTCATCTACTCTTTAAAAGAGTTTTTATTGTAATCTTCAATTCTTCATAAATTTGTGAGTGTTTGAGTGTGTGAGACACTTGAGTGAAAAGATTGAGAGTTAATCTCTTTGTTGTAAAGGTTCATTGACACATTGGAAGTCAATTGTAATCATTTGAAGCCTTAAAAAGCTTGAATAGTGAAATCCTCAAGTTTGGATCGCTTAGAGGCGTGGACGTAAGCGGGGATTGCCGAACCATGTAAAAATTCGTGTGTTTGTTTTTCTTTTCCCTTATTTATTATTATGCTTCTATTAAACTTATTGCTTTCGAATTTATTAAGGCATTAGATTGGATTGTTGTGTGGTTTTGTTATGATAAGTTTTAAAATACCAATTCACCCCTCCCTTTGGGTTGCACAACTTGTATTTCACTAAGGTCCAAAGAAATGTCTCCATGATAGTATTTTTATTTTCAATAAGATTTTTTAAGAAAGTATTAAATAATAAATAAAATAATAAAAATTTGATTAATAAGAATTTCATTTAGGCAATAATTGGCTACCTAGATGAAACCTTTTACATTTTTCATTACTAATTAGAGATGATAAAATTACCCACAAATCCACTAATCTGCCCAAATTCACTCGCAAAAACTCGTTTGCTGCAGGTAGTTTTACATGTTGCCCACATAATGTGTGGAATGGTGACGGCTGGTGGCTGATTCGTGTGGAATGAAGATGGCCGAGACTACTACGTGGTGGCGGGTGAGGGTTTGACGTGACTAAGTGTGTTGAGGAGAGCAACCAGGGTCCATAGAAATGTCTCAATGAGAGTATTTTTATTTTCAGTAAGATTTTTTTAAAGGAAAGTATTAAATAATAATAATAATAAAATAATAAAAATTTTCAGTAAGATTTTTTTAAGGGAAGTATTAAATAATGAATAAAATAATAAAAATTTGATTAATGAGATTTTCATTTAGGTAGTATTTGGCCACCCAAATGAAACCTTTTACATTTTGCATTACTAATTAAGGATGGCAAAATTACCCACAAATCTATAAATCTACTCAAATTCACTCCTAAAAACCCGCTTGCTATAGGTAAGTTTACTTGCTATGTTCGGGTTTAGTACTTTAAATTGAAGTCCACTATGGGTTGAGGATATGTTAGTATTAAGAAAAAAAAATCAGTGGATAACCGTGCTCTTTTATTAATTAATGATTTTTTAAAATTTTAATCATAAAAATTAATTAAAAAAATTAATCATAAATATAGGTTAGCTTAAATTATTATTTGTGACCTGATCTTTCTAATTTCTAAACCTAACCTAACTCACTGCAGACGCATACCTTACTCCTTCTAGTATATGTGTGTGTGTGTGTGTGTGTGTGTGTGTGTGTGTGTGAGTCTGTGTGTGTAAGTAGAAATTTTATCAATTTTAGGTTTAATATTATTGATATTTTATTTTAGTTTGATTAATTTTATTTGTTTTACTTCTGTGGCTTCAACTTAATGATTGCTTACTAAAGTTAATTTTTTTTAATGAATTATTAACTGTAGTTGTCCAAATTGATTTGTTAATATTGTTGGCAATACTTGCACTACAAGAAAAGAGATAAGACAACGGGAATTTAGCACGATGCATGTTACTTGTGTTGCAAAATCTGATATTTGACAATGTTCCAGGACTGCACGTTGCAAAAAGTTACTAAACGTTTACCTTTAACAACATGGTCCACCACATTTTGTGAAACATATTACTGCAACAGTCTTTTGAATGTGGCGAATTTCATAGGTCAAATGACAACGTACAAACTGAAATTCTAGTTATGTAACCCAAGAGGGGGTGAATTGGAATTCTAAAAATTATTCAATTTATAAAGAAAAACTTAATGCAAATATAAACCAAATTCAAAGCAATAACAAAGAAGGTGATCACAATATAAAAAGATAAGGGAATAGAGATTCAAATAAAGAGATTTTTACATGGTTCGGCCAACCTCGCCTACGTCCACGCCTCTAAGCTTTCCGGGCTTGAGGATTCCACTAAGCAAGCCTTCAAGACTTCAAATGCTTTCACTTGACTTCCAAGGTGTCAATAACCTTTACAACAAGAGATTATCCCAATCTCTTTAACCCAAGTGTATAACAACACTTACAATCACTCAAAACAAAAGATTACAAATTTGTTTTGCCTCTCACAATATTTAAGATTACACAATGATGACCAATATGTGAATAGATGAAGCAAGAATGTGTTCAAATCTCTATGAAGATTGTATTCTCGAGTATAAGCTCAATAGTCGTGTTATGATCAATCTTCTTTTAATTTGAATGAGCTTATTTATATTTGGAGCTGAAAAACTAGCCGTTACAAACTGTCGACCCAAAAACGGTTCGCCGTTAACCATTAATGGTTAACCGTTTAGGCTGGTCAAAAGTTACCGTTGGCCAAATTTCAAATAAACTATTTGCCGTTTAGGATTACCCTTTCGCCGTTAAATTCCAGAGACTTGCAAGATGAACATCAGTTATCCGTTTACATTCAACGGTTAAGGATTTGCATGAAGTGACCTCTTTGGATATTATCGGTTGACCGTTTGTATTAAACGGTTCGCCGTTTGTTTCCAGTAACCTGCAAAGTAACTTAGCCTTATCCGGTTTTGTTAAACGGTGCCAGAAGAGTACAACCTTCAATTCTGGATTTTATCGGTTAACCGTTTAAATAAAACGGTTCACCGTTAAATTCTAGTAGCCTTCCCAACTTTTTGGTTTCTGGTTTTAATTGGTTAACCGTTTGAAAGAAAACGGATCACCATTAAATTCCAGTAGCCTTCCCAGCTTTTTGGTTTCTGGTTTTAATTGGTTAACCGTTTGAAAGAAAACGGATCACCATTAAATTCCAGTAGCCTTCCCAGCTTTTTGGTTTCTGGTTTTAATTGGTTAACCGTTTGAAAGAAAACGGTTCACCGTTTATTTCCAGAATCACATTTTAAACCAGATTTTGCAGAGAGTCATTTTCTAATTTGAAAGTCCATATTTTCTGAAAATGATTGGAATGATTATAAAGCTTTCATTTATTAAGGAATAGCTCCTGAAATATACGTGTGCAACCCAAGAGGGGGGTGAATTGAAATTTTAAAAATTATCCTAACAAATCTACACAACAAACAATCTAATGTCTTAATAAAAATTGAAAGCAATAAATTCAATAAAAGCACAATAACTAATGAGTAAGGGAAAAGAGAAACAAACACACAAATTTTTACGTGGTTCGGCAAACCCTGCCTACGTCCATGCCTCCAAGCGATCTAAGCTTGAGGATTTCACTATCCAAGACTTTCCAAGGCTTCAACCGTTTACAATTGACTTCAAGGTGTTAATGAACCTTTACAACAAAGAGATTATCTCTCAATCTCTTCACTCAAGTGTCTCACACACTCAAACTCTTACAATTGAGATGAAGAAATGAAAGTTACAATGAAACTCAATCAATGAGTAGATATTCAAAAATGAAGAACAAGAAATGATTCAATGTTTTGTGTTTTACAAGTTGAAGGCTCAAGATATCTCGTGTGCTTTTTATTTTTGCTTGTTGGAGAACTTGAAAATGAATTGGATTTGAGTTTATATAGTTTGAGCTAAAAAACTAGCCGTTATGCATATTTTGGTCATAACCAACTTACCGTTTATGGACATCCGGTTAGCCGCTTAATGTTACCGTTACAGCCACAATTTTGAATTTTTGAACATCCGGTATGCCACTTTGTGAAATCTGGTTAGCCGTTTAAGTTCCAGAAATATTCTGCCCGAGTCCGGTCTACCGTTTTTCAGGATCCGGTTAGCTGCTTGCTACAGTTACTGCTACAGTGAAATATTTTCTAAATTTATAATTTGATCCTAAAACTTTATAAAATTATATTATGGCCCAAAACATTATGAAAGATTTCAAATATGTCCATTTTCAGAATTTCTCAATAATGCTTTGTCAATCCCAAAAATTTATGAAATTATGATTTCACCCAAACTATGTGAAATTATAGAATGACCCAAAATATTTAAATAGTTTCAAATAGGTCCAAATCCGAAATTTTAAAAACAATATCAAAGGTTTTAAAATACTTTCATTTTAGTCCAAAATACTTTAATTCCATAACATTATTTTCTTATTGTAAAAGCACAATTCATAAATCTTTGTTTAATCAACACATGTGGTTTGTTATCATCAAAATCAATATCTATAGCCATGTAGTCTAACAATCTCCCCCTTTTTGATGATGACAAAACACATTATAAAAATTTAATCTAGTTATGAAAAGCTCCCCCTTAATCAATGCAAAAAAAAATTATTTGAAAATTGTTTAAAAAGACTCCCCCTGCATACATGCATACTCCCCCTAGATAAATGCATATTTTTATAACACTTTTTATAACACATATTAAATTATTCTCCCCCTTCATCATAAAAAAAATACAAGCTCCCCCTTTCAATCATTAAAGTCGCAACACAAGCACATGAGTAAAAAGATATCCATAACCATAAGGAAATCCATATAATCCATAATAAACAATCAAAATAAATTCATATCATCTCAAAACAAATCCATTTTATCCAAAACAAATACATAAACCAAAAGCATAGTAACCATCCATAGAGTCGAAAATAAAAGAACATAATGCAGTAAATGAAATGTAGCTGTGTTCAAATACAAGCATCAACATAAACATAGTCATCAATGTCAGGAGGTTTCCTAGGTGAAAAAATTTCTAGGCCATCATCAGAAGATCCTAGGATGGAGTTCAACTCCAAATTATCAAACTCAATCAAAACTCCTCCAACTGTGGTGATTACTCGATTCTCTTTCTCCGTGGAACAATCCATATTCGAGTAAAACACCTTCACCAAGTCATGATATACATTTTCCTCAACAACAAGTGCATTAAGCCAACCAACATCTTCCAACAATTGCAATAAAGTTCTATTGCTAATACTAAGATGATTGAACCAATCCGGTAAAACAAAAAAGGTTTGGAGTACCTCACGAATCATGAACTGTTGGTGAAAACGTTTGGCTAGATGTTTCTTGTTCTGAAAATGTGTGGACTCGAAATTAGATTGATCGGAGGTGCCCCCTGCTTGCCGTGACCGGTTGGTTGGTTGAACTGGTTCTTTGCCTTTTCTTCGAACTGACCGAGAGCTTAACATTGTGATTTGGATGAATTTGAAGTTGAAAACAGCAAAGAAAATGAAGATTGAAAATAATTTTGAGAAGCAATTTGGATCAAAAACGACTTGAGAGTGAGAAATCTAGAGAGAGAAAAATTTGTTTAAACCCTAAATTGAAATTGAGATCTAGAGTTTTAGATGTTAAAAATAGATTTTAAAGATGACTTTGAGTAAATGAAGTGATGGGGAATGAGTTTTTAGACTCAATTTGATGCGAAAAAGGAAGAAAATGATGGATTTTGGAGTGAAATCAAGTGAGGAGCAACGAGTTTTAGTGAGAGAGAAAGAATCGGAATGCCGAATGAGAGGAGGAGGAAGAACAGTGATAAAATTCACGAATCTGGCTTGCCGGATTTCACTAACCGGCTAGCCGGTTAGTAACCAGAAACTCACAAACTGTAAATGGCTTGCCGGTTGGACTTGAACCGGAAATCCGCTTATGCTTCAGCAAGGCTTTCACGCGAATTTGGCTTGCCAGTTTAGCTAACCGGTAGACCTGTTGTGAGGTAAAGAGTTGCCTTTCGAATTTGGTTTGCCAGATTTACGTACCGGTTGGCCAGTTGTTTGGCAGAACCATTCAAACCGCATCCGGTTTTTCGGATTAGAAGAACCGGCAAACTGGTTATAAGGCATAGAGGAGGCTTAGCAAATCCGGTTTTCCAGATTGAGAATCCGATTATCCGAATGATGACCCGAGAGCAACCAAAGATAATTCGGCTTACCGATTTGAAAAATCCGGTTAACTGAAATTTGCTCCAAGAGAAATTAACAAGAAAGCGATTTTCCGGATGAGAGAAAGAGGTATACCGGTTTAGACTTGGAAATCTATTTGGCTCTAATTGATTTTTGGCAAGCTCTTATACTTGTATCACACACACCATTTTATTTTTGGCTTTAAAAATAGATTAATTTTAAATCATTTTGAGATTTAAAACTTTTCAATAAGCTATTTAATGCATGAAAAATAAAATCATAAAATCATAAAATTACAAGCATATCAATCTATTTAATTCATGAAGCATAAATCCATATAATAACAAACATATCAAGCCATGTAGTAAAACATAAATCAAGATGCAACATTCATCATTCCAAGCTTATGTCTTATCTTTATAAAATGCTCTTCGCTAAAAGGTTTTGTAAAGATATCCGCAAGTTGATTTTCAGTGGAAACAAATTTAATTACAACATCTCCTTTTGTAACATGATCTCTAAGGAAATGATGTCTAATTTCTATTTGCTTAGTCCTAAAATGTTGAATGGGATTCTTGGAAAGATTTATAGCACTAGTATTGTCACACAAGATAAGTATTTGATCAAGTTTAATACCATAGTCTCTTAGGGTTTGTTTCATCCAAAGAATTTGTGCACAACAACTACCTGTGGCAATATATTCCGCCTCGGTGGTTGAAAGTGCAACCGAGTTTTGTTTCTTACTAAATCAAGAGACAAGAGAATGACCTAGGAAGTAACATGTTCCACTAGTAATTTTTCTATCAACTTTATAACCAGCAAAATCGGCATCCGAATAACAAGTTAAATCAATATGAGTTCCCCTAGGATTCCAAAGCCCAAGATTAATGGTGCCAGTCAAGTATCGAAAAATACGTTTGACAGCAAGCATGTGTGACTCTTTAGGGCAAGATTGAAATCTAGCACACAAGCATACACTAAACATAATATCAGGCCTACTGGCAGTCAAGTAGGGTAAGGATCTGATCATACTTTAATAAGTCTTCATATCAACTTCCTTACGTTTCTCGTCTTTGTCCAGCTTGATGGTAGTACTCATATGAGTGCTCTTTGCCGTTCTATTATCATAGCCAAGTCTTTTGAGTAGATCTTTCACATGCTTGGCTTGATTTATGAAAATTCCTTCCTCGTTTTGTTTAATTTGAAATCCAAGGAAGTACTTCAACTCCCCCATCATACTCATCTCAAATTCTTTGCTCATACATGATGAGAAATCTTTACACAACAACTCATTAGTAGAACCAAAAATAATATCATCAACATAAATTTGAACAATAAGTATATCTTGGTTTTTATGCTTAACAAATAGAGTTGTGTCCGCTTTTCCCATCGAAAAATCATTATCCAACAAGAAGTTTTTAAGCCTATCATACCAAGCGCTAGGTGCTTGTTTTAGACCATACAAAACTTTAGATAACTTATACACATGATCTGAAAATTTTTCATTTTCAAAACCAAGAGGTTGTTTCACATAAACTTCCTCCATAATATAACCATTTAAGAAAACACTTTGACATCCATTTGATATAAAATAAAATTCTTATGACATGCATATGCTAACAACATCCTAATAGATTCTAACCTTGCTACAGGTGCAAAGTTTCATCAAAATCAATTCCTTCTTCTTGGTTGTAATCTTGAGCCACTAATCTAGCTTTATTTCTTACAACCACACTAGATTCATCCATTTTGTTTCTAAATACCCATTTAGTGCCTATAATAGATTGATGTTCTGAATTAGGAACTAACTCCCACACATTGTTTCTCTCAAATTGATTCAACTCCTCTTGCATTGCCATAATCTAAGATTCATCATTTTCCGCATCCGCAAAGGATTTTGGTTCAATTTGAGAAATAAATGCAGCATGCTCACATGTGTTCCTAAGAGATGATCTAGTGATAACACATCGTGAGGGATCTCTTAAAATTACATCCTTAGGGTGAGAGGAAACATACCTCCACTCCTTGGGGAGTGTTTGAGAAGTACCTTCATTTTGCTCTACATTTGTTTCTTCATGATGTTCCTTTTGAATTCTATGTGGTGTGTCTTCTTGGTTGTCATTTGATGCTTCTTCTTGTTGTTCTTCTTCTGCATTATCAACAATGACTTTCTCCGTACAAGAGGGGTTAGACTCATCAAATGTAACATGCATAGATTCTTCCACAACTAAAGTTCTTTTGTTATAAACGCTATAAGCTTTGCTTGAATTTGAATAACCAAGAAAAATGCCAACATCAGATTTTGGATCAAATTTACCAAGATTATCTTTTGTGTTCAAAACAATACATTTGCATCCATAAACTTTAAAATAGCTAATGTTGGGTTTTCTATCTTTCCAAAGCTTATATGGAGTTTTATTAAGATTAGGTCTAATCAACACACAATTCAAAACATAACAAGCGGTGTTGACGGCTTCGGCCCAAAAATATTTTGGTAATGAATTTTCATTCAACATGGTCCTAGCCATTTCTTGAATAGACCTATTCTTTCTCTCTACAACTCCATTTTGTTGTGGAGTCCTAGGTGATGAAAATTGATGTTCAATGCCAAAGTCATTACAAAAACTTTCAAATGCATGATTTTCAAAATCTCCACCATGATCACTTCTAATACAAGTAATGCAATAACCTTTTTCATTTTGGACCTTTTCACCGAAAATTTGAAATGCATCAATGGCATCATCCTTATTAGCTAAGAACAATACCCATGTGTATCTAGAATAATCATCTACAATTACAAATGCATAAAACTTGCCACTTAAACTAGCATATCTAGAACATCCAAACAAATCTATGTGAAGTAATTGAAGTGGTTTTGAAGTAGAAACATGATTCTTGCTTTTAAAAGAAGTTTTGATTTGTTTTCCAAATTGGCAAGCTTCACAAATTCTATCTTTTTGAAAACTGATTTTTAGAAGACCTTTAACCAAATCATTTTTCACGATTTTTGAAATCAAATCCATGCTTGCATGACCTAATCTTCTAGGCCACAACCAACCATCATCATGCAATGCGGAGAAACATTTATCATTTGTCGATGCACAATCTATATTAATGGTATAGACATTAACACATTTATTTCCTACAAATAAAACTTTTTCATCACATGCATTCTCAATAACACATTTTGATTCATCAAAAATAACTCTATATCCTTTATCGCATAATTGACTAATACTAAGCAAGTTGTGTTTCAAGTTTTCAACCAAACACACATTTTCAATGAGAGTAGAGGATACATTACCGACATTTCCAATCCCAATGATTTTTCCTTTTGAATTATCTCCAAACGATACATCTCCACCATTTTCGATCTTGGTAAAACTTGAAAACCAAGAATAATTCCCTGTTATGTGTCTTGAACAACCGCTGTCCAAGTACCACTTATTCTTCTTCTTCTTCAAGCCCTGTAGAGAAAATCTCAAGTTTTAGGTACCCAAACCTTTTTGGGTCCTTAAGAGTTAGCAATGGTTCCTTTCGGAACCCAAACACATTTTACACCATAATATACATTTCTCTTCACCACACATCTATTTTTCATATGACCATCTTGATTGCAATAATGACATACAATTTGATTGTTAATAGATGTATTCTTCACAAAATAACTCTTGTAAAATTTTTGTTTCAAATTTGGCTTATAACCTATGCCACTTTTGTCAAATACACATTTTTGTGAGTTTAGCAAGTTGTCCAACATCTTTTGCCCATTTGTGAATTTTAGCACAATTTCATTTAGTTCATTGCTCTTCTTTCTAAGCATTTCATTCTCATTTTTCAAGTCATTCATG
Organism: Citrus medica; assembly: GCA_002013955.2. Classification (NCBI taxonomy): domain Eukaryota; kingdom Viridiplantae; phylum Streptophyta; class Magnoliopsida; order Sapindales; family Rutaceae; genus Citrus; species Citrus medica. The sequence goes on along the minus strand of MKYO02026116.1, from coordinate 243,884 downwards.
TGTGACTCTAAGTGCTCATGTGAAGTGCTAGAATTCTCAAATGATGCAATACTCTCATGCAATGTTTTATTTTCTAATTCTAGGCATGTAATCTTTGCACTAAATGAATCATTTTCATTCTTAAGCTCTATCATCTTCTTTTTAAGACATATATTCTTTTTACCAATCTTCATCAACTCATCATGCAAATCCTTAAAGTCATCATGTAATTCATCATATGTAGGAAGAATACTTACCTCATCAAGTTCATCACATGATTCTTCCCCAAAGGCCATGAGAGCTAAATTTGTCATTTCTTGTTGCTCTTCATCATCACTTGTTTCCTCATCGCTATCATCCCATGTCGCCACCATAGCTTTCTTCTTGAGTTTATTGAGGAAAGGACATTCTGGTCGTATGTGTCCGGGCTTCTTACATTTATAGCAAGTGATTGGCTCTTTCTTCTCCTTCTTATTCTTGTAGCCTCTGAACTTTCTCTGCTCATTATTCTTCTTGTAAAATTTTCTGAATCTTCTAGCCAACATTGCCAACTCCTCATCATTAATTTCGCTTTCCTCATCACTCTCACGTTTTGAAGCCTTGAGAGCAATGTTTTTCTTCTTTTCCTCATGCTCTTTTTCAGCTGCCAAATCTTCTTCATATGAAATGAGAGAACCAATTAAATCATCAATAAGTAATACATTTAAATCTTTGGCTTCCTCAATGGCAGTCTTTTTTGGTCTCCATTCCTTAGGTAGCAACCTAATGATTTTCTTTACTTTCTTGCTATTTAAAAAGGTCTTTCCTATGGCTCCTAGAGTGTTCACTATGTCCGTAAATCTAGTATACATAAAGTACACATTCTCATTTTGTTCCATTTGAAACAATTCATATTGTCGAGTGTACCTACTTATTTTAGATTCTTTCACTTGGTTCGTGCCTTCATAAACAATTTCAAGGTTGTGCCAAATTTTATTAGCACTTTCGCAACTAGACACTCTATGAAACTCTTTCTTATCTAATGCACAAAACAAGGCATTCATAGCCTTGGAATTTAGAGAAGCTTTTCTCTTTTCGAATTCATTCCATTCCCGTGAAGGTTTTGGAATATATTCTCGACTTCATTTTTATCCAAAGGCATGAAAGGACCATCATTAATGATTTCCCAAATTTCATAATCTAAGGCTTGCAAGTAAATTCTCATCCTAGTTTTTCAATACGGGTAATTGTTTCCATCAAAGTAAGGTGGTCTAGTGGTGGACTGTCCTTCCCTAAATGTGGAATCATTTTTAGTTGCCATTGATCTTTAGCTCTAGACGATTAAGTCTAAATAAGAGCACCTAGCTCTGATACCAAATGAAATATAAGTGTGCAACCCTTATGAGGGGGGATGAATTGGAATTTTAAAAATTATCCTAACAAATCTACACAGCAAGCAATCTAATGTCTTAATAAAAATTGAAAGCTATAAGTTCAATAAAAGCACAATAACTAATGAGTAAGGGAAAAGAGAAACAAACACACAAATTTTTACGTGGTTCGGCAAACCCCGCCTACGTCCACGCCTCCAGGCGATCCAAGCTTGAGAATTTCACTATACAAGCCTTTCCAAGGCTTCAATCATTTACAATTGACTTCAAGGTATCAATGAACCTTTACACCAAAGAGATTATCTCTCAATCTCTTCACTCAAGTGTCTCACACACTCAAACTCTTACAATTGAGATGAAGAAATGAAAGTTACAATGAAACTCACTCAATGAGTAGATATTCAAAATGAAGAACAAGAAATGATTCAATATTTTGTGTTTTATAAGTTAAAGGCTCAATATATCTCGTGTGCTTTTTGTTTTTACTTGTTGGAGAACTTGAAAATGAATTGGATTTGAGTTTATATAGTTTGAGCTCAAAAACTAGCCGTTATGCACATTTTAGTCATAATCGACTTACCGTTTATGGACATCCGGTTAGCCACTTAATGTTACCATTACAGCCACAATTTTGAATTTCTGAACATCCAGTATACCGCTTTGTGAAATCCGGTTAGCTGTTTAAGCTCTAGAAATATTATGCCCGAATCCGGTCTACGTTTATTAGGATCCGGTTAGCCGCTTGCTACAGTGAAATATTTTCTAAATTTACCGTTTGACCCCAAAACTTTATAAAACGGTATTATGGCCCAAAACGTTATGAAAGATTTCAAATAGGTCCATTTTCAGAATTTCTCAATAATGCTTTGTCAATCCCAAAAATTGTTGAAATTATGATTTCACCCAAACTATGTGAAATTATAGAATGACCCAAAATATTTAAATAGTTTCAAATAAGTCCAAATTAGAAATTTTAAAAACAATGTCAAAGGTTTTAAAATACTTTCATTTTAGTCCAAAATACTTTAATTCCATAACATTATTTTCTTATTGTAAAAGCACAATTCATAAATCTTTGTTTAATCAACACATGTGGTTTGTTATAATCAAATCAATATCTATAGCCATATAGTCTAACAGCTCCAACATTTTAATAAAAAAAATATTTAAAGTTTGTTATCATCAAAATCAATATTATTAATATATTCATGTTAACACAAACTAAGCACATTGTTAAAAGGTTTATCTTCAACAACATTATAAAAGGTATGTTGTTAATAAAAATGCACCACAACTAGTTAAAATTTAATTTTAATCAAATTTAAAAAATAATTGAACATTAATTTATAATAACAAATTAGTGATCATTTATATTAACTATTTTCCTTTTTTTAATTATTAACCATATATTATTATTTGACTATTAATAAATTAGTAAAAAAGTGCAATTAAAACTTTGGAAATTATCCACCGTCCACCTGTTTTTTCACCTTTTTTTTCAAAAATACACAAATCTTTTTTTTTATGTGCTCCACCTGAAGTTAATATTTTTTTTCATTGGTCCACTCTCGTTATAACTTTTCTGACATCATAAGGGTAAAATTTTCATTTCACAACGATATAGTGGTGGATAGGTGCAAAGCAATATAACTTCAAATGGAGTTCAGCAAAAAAAAATTAAGAATTGTGTATTTTTGAAAAACTATGAAAAAAATGTGGTCGGTGGCTAATTTATCTTTTACATTTAAGGGTAAAAAAGTCATTTAAAAAAATATTCCGTTAGTTTTTTTAACTGTCTCCAAACGGAAGTGGAAAAGTGAAAAGAAATGTAACTTCAGGTGGATTCCAGCCAAAAAAAAAAAGAATTGTGTATTTTTAAAAAAGTTAGAAAAAATGAGTGGACGATGGATAATTTCCCTTAAAACTTTTAATTTATTACCATAGAATAAATAAAAAATAAAAAATATAATTTAATATTTTATTAGCAGAAAAATGGTTTTAGTATTGTTGATAAAGTGATAATAGGGTAAAACACTAGTCTTTTAATTTAAAATTTTAATTTTCTTCTCTGAACAATTACGTTACAGTCCGATACTTGGGAAAATTCAGAGATTCCCTCAATTTTCTTTTCATCATCAAACACATTTCTCCCTTTTAAATTCACCAACTCTAAAACCTAATACCCTCTTTCATTATTAGAGTACTATATCTTGAGATATGTTATTATAGATTCTTATTCACCTCAGTAATATCTCTAATGATTTTGTCTTTCTATTAGTTGCTTGTCTTAAGTTATTATTATTATTATTTTAAAGAATTTTGGTTTTTGCTTGTGCAGGAGTTGTACTTGTGATAATTTGAGGTTTATCGCTGATGCTATTATGGAGAGATTGAAGAATTGTAATTGGTTAGAGTTTTGCTAATATTATGTAAAGTTACCATCGAGAAAGAAGAGAATAATATAAGGATTACTATTTTGTATTATTAAATTCTTGTAAACGAATAATTGTATTAATTGAAAATTACATAAAGATGTTACTGGATTCTTTTGTATTAATATATTATTTGTTTTTGTTGATTCTTATATTAATACATTTGCAGAGCTTGTGATTAAAATGTATATACAATTTTTTTTCTTTAAGCAAAATGTTATTGACAACTTGCATACGAATGTTGTTGAAAATAATAAGTAAACTAAGGCTTTAACTATATTTATTGAGTGTGGTTAAATATATTTTTACAACAGGACGAATGATTTTTCACAACGCACTTGAAATGTAGTTGAAAATAGTTTCACTTAAGACAACATCAACTTTTATAACGTGAAAATAATACCTAAGCAACCCAAGAGGGAGGATGAATTGGGTTTCTAAAAATTATGCAATATCAAATTGAATCTAGATGCAAATCTTAAAATAAATTATAACAATAATAAATAAATCAAACAAAACATAAAAAAGATAAGGGAAGAGAGATTCAAACACGGAGATTTTTACGTGGTTCGGCCAACCTCGTCTACATCCATGCCTCCAAGCACACCGGACTTGAGGATTCCACTAGTTAAGCCTTCAAGGCTTCAAGAACACTTACAATTGACTTCTAAGGTGTCAATCAACCTTTACACCAAGAGATTATTCCCAATCTCTTAACCCAAGTGTATCCCAACACTTACAATCACTCAAACAAAGATTACAAATTTGTTTTTCTCTCACACAAAGTGTATGATTACCAATCAATGCCCAAATGTGAGAACAAGTAGAACAAGAATGTGTTTTTGACTCAATGAAGATTGTATTCTTGATTATAAGCTCAATAATAACATTGTGATCAACCCTTGTTTGAATTTGAATGAGCTTATTTATAGTTGGAGCTGAAATATAGTCGTTGTTAACTTTCTGTGCGAAATCGGATCGCCGTTAACCATTAACGGTTAACCATTTTGACTTGTCCAAGTGACCGTTGAACTGAAATTCAAATAAACAGTTGACTATTTGCCACTATCGGTTTGCTGTTAATTTTCAGAGACCTACAAAACAAATTTCTGCTATCCATTCTTACTAAACAGTTAAAGGTTGGCATGGAATGACATTCTGAAAATTATCGGTTAGTTGTTTGACGTTAACAGTTCGCCGGTTATTTCCAGCAGCGTGCAAAATAGAATAGTCTTATCCATTTGTCTTCAACGGTTCAAGGTTAGCACCTATTTCCATTATGGAAATTATCGGTTCACCATTTGATATAAACGATTAGCCGTTTAATTTCAATAACCTTCCCTGCACACTTGTGTTGCCCATTTTTACTAACCGGTTCAAGTTTAAGAAAATACTCAGCTCTGGAATTTAGCGGTTAACTGTTTCAATATTAATTGTTCACTGTTTATTTCCAGAAACACAGTTTTAATGATTATTTTGTAGAAGATATTTTTCCAAATTAAAGTTTAATGGTTTCTCATATTTTAGGAAAATATTATATGACTTTTTAATGAAATATTTATTAAACAAAAAATTCCAACATTTTAATAAAAAATATTCAGAGTTTGTTATCATCAAAATCATTTTAAAGAATATATACAAGTTAACATTCTCCCCCTTTTTACAAGCATGACTTAATACAAAATGTTTTTTATTGGCTTAACCAAATGATTTTCAAGTAGGGTTAAAAGGTCAATTTAGACTATAGTCACATATTAAAGAAACATAATTACAAATTTTACTATTATGAAAAATAATTTCATACAGACAATATCCACGTTCGATGAAAAAATGATATCATAAAAAGTTCACAAGTTTATCTTAGTTTAATCATAGTTAAAATGACTAATAATGATAGTTATGTTATTAGCAACATCAATAATAAAGTTGAGTGTTATACTGTCATTAATTATAATAGCACTAATACCACAATACCAAATATGTTACATGCAATAATTTAATTAATTTATCATAAGTTTGTATTAAGTAACTGGTATAAGAGATTATTTGTGAGTATCTTCCAATCAATATTCAAATATATGATACATTATATGTGTCTAAAATGAAGTACCGATTGTATTATTAGTATCAGTCACTAGAACTAATAATATTGAAAACAGCAATTTTGATAAGTGATAATGACATTTGGTACTATTAATAATTATAATTACTTAAAAACTATCCAAAAGTTGGATGGAAAATAATATATATATATATATTTCATTTATAATCTATTTGATCTACACTAATTTAAATGTTATTGTCACTAATACAGACATTAAATATTTTAAAGTAATTTTTTCGTCCGTAATTTAAATATTATTCGTTAATACAGATATTAGAAAAGCCGACCAACAGGCAATAAATTTTAAAAATAAATAAAAAATAAAAAATGCTGTATGACATGAGCGGCTACATTATAAGCAAGCCAACTAAATACCAGCTGAGAAAGAGGAAACTTGACGTTCCTTAAAGCTTCCTTCAATGTTCATCACATATATACCGCACTTTATATGATATAAAATAGAATGGATGAATTAAAATTCAATAAAGAACCACATTTGGTAAGGCTGAACATAAGATCGGATTCAGATAGATCCGATGTTATCTATACAAAATCGGATTGAATTCATATTTGTATCATCCAATCGGAATTGATTCAAATTGGTTCAGATTTAGATTGATCCGAATCATCCGATAGGATTCACAGCTACAGTACAGTAGTGCTATTTAAGGGGAAAAAAACATAAAAGACGGCCATAACACAAATGTGAAATCCCTAATTTCATCTTCTCAAATCAGCAGCAGCCACGACCATGGCAAACGATAACCCAGAGAAACCACAAACCAAACGCTCGCCACCGACAACCAGACCCACACCGCGACCACGCCGCCGGTGACACAAACCAAAGAAATTCAACCACATCTTCACAGACTGCCCTGCCGCACCTATACCTCACCGTGTCGACTTTGATGCCGGAGAGATTTTCTGGTAAATGTACATTGTGTGAGGTTCGTGTCTTTACTGCATGATTGTCCAACGAGTAAGGACTTAAATGGATAGCGTCCAATGAGCAGATCAAGAAAAGACGAGCTGCTTTGACACCCTGAGGTTCTGATAATAAAGCCAATGAAAGAAACTCACTGCTGCTAATTAATTAATTAAATTTGAAGCTGGCAGGATTAGGTCAGGTTATGATTGCATGCATGCAATACATGGATATATAAATACCTCGAGTTAGAATTTTTGGATTCTTTATCTAGTAAACAAACTCGTTGACGCCATTTAGAGCAATGTATTCTACGAAGGAAGATTTTAAATAAATTTTGCATTAACTTTAATATAGACGGTGAAGACTGTGACGAATGGTCTAAATTTTTTTTATTTTAAAACTGTGGTTTAGTGAGGAGTAGACGGTTCTGATGTAATTGCTTGTGTTGGGAGTACTATGAAATTATATCATTTCTGCCACACATTGCCCATTTTTTTAACATAAATGTCCCTGCATGCTCTATTGTTGCACTAACAAGAAGTCGACGAAAAATTGACAATAATTAACATAAGCAATTGCGTAGTTCCACACATTCAAAAGTTTTTATCTTAAAAAATTAACATTTATCAAGTGGTTAGTAAGATAATATAATTAATTCACTTATATTTTATTAAAAATTACGTACCAACCACTTAATAAATAAAACATCTTTTGAGATGAAATTTGAGATAAAAAATTTTGAGATATCTACCACTACTCAGGGATTATTTCTTCAAAATCATAATTTTATTTTATAATTAAGGATTATGAACGTAAGAATTCTATTTCGACATATAGTTAGTACTCGTGCCTGATTATCATTTTGGTACCTATTGTGTTGTGTGCAGATGTGATCCCTACGGCTAGTACCGTTCAGGAAGCAATTGGTGATTTTCTAGAATCCTGATAAATCTTACTGAATCTCATAGGGCTAAAATTGGGTTCTAAACCTAGTTCTACAAGTATCAAAACTGTAGAGGTCAATAATCAAAATAAGTTTTCACTGTGGTGGCAGCCGTTAAGTTTTTTTTTTTCTAATATTTGAAAAAATAACAATAAAAACGAAAAAATATATTGTTTATGAACTATTCTATCCTTTGAGTTGATAAATTAGAGTTTCTTATTTTCACTCCCCATCTGAGCGTGACCATTCCAAGTTTATTCCCATTTAATTTATTGACAGTGCCATTGATAAGAGCATACGCAAGTCCAAATAAGAAGCAAAACCGAACAGCAAATATGACGAATATGCATGGGTACATGCAAGCCAATAACGAAAATGCATGGGCACATGCAAGTAACCATGCAAGCCATACATGAGGTGGGCATCACGTTCCTTCAAGGACTCTTTGGAAAGCTTACTACGTCAAGCCGTATTGATGAAGAATTCATATTTAATCATGTTTCCTTTAAGATTATTATTTACTTCGAAATTATAGCTAAGTGGTTTAATTGATTTTAACTACTTTATTTCATTAATTTTGTTGTATAAATAGACTCGAATATTTCAATAAAAAGATATCAAACTTTTATCTAATTCAATTAGCAATTGCGGTAGTTCTCACCCTAAGAAGAACAAATTATTTGCTTGTTGTTTCCGCTAATTCTTATTAGGACCTAACATTGGTATCAGAGCTAGGCAAGGATGACAACCAACAAGGAACGCATCGAACGGATAGAAATGGAGCTCGGGGAGATGCAAGGTAAAATGCAACGCATGGAGTTAGGAGTTAACGACAAGTTGGCTCACATTGAAGAAACCTTGAGCAAACTTGCAGAGTCTTTCCATACATCCAAAGAGGCACCTAGCATCAACAACAACATAGCGACATCGCGACCAAACCGAGAAGACAATGATGGCAGACGGCAGCAGTTTCAATCAAGAGTGGCAAAACTGGAGTTCCCACGTTATGTCGGCAACGACCCCACCGAGTGGTTCAACCGCGTCGATCAATTCTTCGAATACCAAGGGTCAACATAAGACCAAAACGTTCTCTTGGCTTCATTCCACTTGGAGGGAGAAGCTAACCAATGGTGGCAGTGGCTTAGGAAATCGTATCAAGAGGAAGGATGAGACGTTACTTGGGAAATCTTCATGTAGGAGCTATGGGCGAGGTTTGGGCCAACCGATTGCGAGGACTTCGACAAGGCACTATCTAGGGTCAAGCAAACCGGCACTCTTCGAGATTACTAGAAAGAATTTGAGAGGCTTGGTAACCGGGTTCAAGGGTGGACTCAAAAGGCTCTTGTCGGCACATTCATGGGAGGATTGAAACCCGAGATATCTGAGGAAATCCTGCTGTTTAGACCGAGAACTCTTAAGGAAGCGATCAGTTTGGCAAGAATGAGAGATGAACAATTGCAGCGACAGAAGAGGCTGGTGAGATCACCGAATTTCAGTCGTTCACCGCCACCACAAATCTTCAACAACCGCGCTTCACCAACAGTACCAATTAAAAAGCTTTCTTGGGAGGAGATGCAAAGGCGAAGAGCTCAAGGCTTGTGCTTTAATTGTAATGATAAATTCACTGCAGGTCATAAGTGCACAAAACCACAGTTGTTAATCCTTGAAGCCGAAGACGAAGAGAACATACATGAAGAATCTGCAGCAACGACAAAACCTGAGAGTGAAACAGGGGAAGACACAGCAATGATCCATCAGCGATTTCCTTCACTAACCCTTGGGGACAAGGGTTCTTTTCGAGGAGGGGGTGATGATAAGAGCATACGCAAGTCCAAATGAGAAGCAAAACCCAACAGCAAATATGACGAATATGCATGGGCACATGCAAGCCAATAACGAAAATGCATGGGCACATGCAAGTAACCATGCAAGCCATGCATGAGGTGGGCATCACGTTCCTTCAAGGACTCTTCGGAAAGCTTACTACGTCAAGTCGTATTGATGAAGAATTCAGATTTAATCATGTTTCCTTTAAGATTATTATTTACTTCGAAATTATAGCTAAGTGGTTTAATTGATTTTAACTACTTTATTTCATTAATTTTGTTGTATAAATAGACTCGAATATTTCAATAAAAAGATATCAGACTTTTATCTAATTCAATTAGCAATTGCGGTAGTTCTCACCCTAAGAAGAACAAATTATTTGCTTGTTGTTTCCGCTAATTCTGACTGGGACCTAACAGCCATTGGCTGGAGACCCCTTCTTTTCTGTATCCCTCTCATCCTCCTCGTTTTCACTGTACTCACATTCGTAATCATCGTATTCCTCTTCCTCATCCTCCGCTTCTTCTTGAGTTTTATCCTCCATGTTAGGAAATAGGTCTTATTTTTCAATAAGGATTTCTTGAGATATTTTTCTTTTTGTAGGATTCCTATTTAAGAAATAAGTAATTTTCCTTTTGGGACTTGAGTTATTCAAGGAGGAATATTACTAGTATAAGAAAATGATTACTTCTCCTACAAGAAATAATCATTATATATAGGGAGGTTGGATTCACTTATTTGTAATATATAACACAATAATTAGTTCTCTACAAGTAAATTGTTTCTTGTGTGGTAGAAACAGTAGGTCTATTGAGAGATTAGGTATTATTGGGATTTTGGGTGTGAGGGAAAATACTAGAGTGATTGTACCAATTTTTCAAATAGTGGATTTTTCTCTTGTCGTCCTTGGCGGTCGTGGTTTTTCTTAATTATAAGAGTTTTTCACATAAAATATTGTGTTGTGTGATTGATTTTATTTTTCATCTATTTATCTGTTTGTCGTTTGTTTTATATATTTTTATTTGCGGGATCTTGTGCGGGATTAAAATTCCCTAACAAGTGGTATCAGAGCTAAAGGTTGTTCTACAAAGCAATTATGTATACAAACAAATTTTCAAATCCTTTAAGGATTGAGGTTGAAATGTTTAATGGGAGAATCAATTTTGGCTTGTGGAAAATTCAAGTCAATGATGTAATGATTCAATTTGGGCGACACAAGGAAAGCAAGGGTGATGTAAACAATGTTCCCACTAGTGGAAACCCGTTGAGGTGTGTAGACGATCAAGACACCTTAAAGAAGATTGTTATAATAGAGCAAGTTCAGCAAATATCTCTAAATCAGTATATGGAGATACTGATAATGTCAGTTAGTAGTATGTCTCTTTTCTCCATGAGAGACTAGTTTATTTTTTTTGGCGTACCATAGGAAAAGATGTATCACTGCTAGCAGGTCCATAAGATTTGCACACAAGGTATGGTTTGTCATTTATGTAAGGTGTGTGGTGGATTTTTTATGTTGATGGCTGAGGACTCTCAAGGAAGTGAAACATGAGAGTAGATATATTTAGCAAGGTGGTCAACATGTGCCGAATATGTGTACATTAGATAAGATGGAGTATGAAGATTCTCGGTATAGAGAATTATGGCTGCTGGGTACAAGATAAGATAGAGTATGAAGATTCTCAGTATAGAGAATTATGCCTGCTGGGTACAAGACAAGATTTTACTCATGGCGGAGTCATTCTCATAAGCCATATGTAAGTATAGTTTTGGTGGAGTAAAGAAGGTGTAGATGACATGGTTGTGTGGATACACGATAGATCATATTTTATCACCTAATTGAAAAACTCGCCAAGGCGGAGATTGTTAAGAAATATATCTTATTTTTCAATAAGGATTGCTTAGGATATTTTCCTTTTTATAGGATTCTTATTTAAAGAATAAGAATTTCCTAGGATATTTTCCTTTTTTGTAAGATTCCTATTTAAGGAATAAGTAATTTCCCTTTTGGGACTTGACTTATTCAAGTAGAAATACTACTAGTATGAGAAAATGATTACTTCTCCTACAAGAAATAATCACTATATATAGGGAGGTTGGATTCACTTATTTGTAATATATAACACAACAATCAGTTCTCTGCAAATAGATAGTTCCTTGTGTGAGAGAAACAGTAGGTCCATTGAGAGATTTGGTGTTATTGGGGTTTTTGGTGTGAGAGAAAATACTAGAGTGATTGTAACAATTTTTCACATAGTGGATTTTTCTCTCGCCATCCTTGGTGATTGTGGCTTTTCTCCATTATAAGAGTTTTTCACGTAAATTCTTGTATTGTGTGATTTGTTTTATTCCTCAACTATTTTTCTATTTGTTATTTGTTTATATGTTTTTGCTTGCGGGATCTTCGGCGGGATTAAAACTACCTAACACTCCACAATGGGTCCTTCTTTGGAAACGATACACCACTTCGAGTGCCAACCTGAGTTTGTTTCAAGATTTTAACTTTCAAGTTTGTCTATTTGTCACAACCTACCCATGAGTCACACACGTAGTAACAAGCCAAATTGTAATTACCCTCGGCTGGGACCTGTATCTTGCCCATTACCAATTTGAAGCCACTTCTCACCTTGTCACTTACTTCTCTAACTGCAATATTCATGTCACGAGCTGTTTGAATTTTCTAGTAAAGAAGGCTAAATTGCTCCCTTGAAGTCTCTTAAGAGGTGAGCCAAGGTTCCAAATCCGAGCCAAGCTAGTTTAGCCTAACTCTAGAACTTTCTGGTGCAGGCTAGCACATTTCATCAATTTGTACATAACTAGAACTTTCTACAGTTGTAAATATCTAGATATTTTATAAACTTGCGCAAGTTATAGCACTAGAATGGGCAAACTTCCCATTTAAATAGGGCGTAAACACTTGCCATTTGCATAGACCACACACTAAGCACACGCAACTCAAGCATACTTGCAAAGCCTCTTGAGTTCTCTTTTTCGAGTAAAAAAAAATCTTTTTGGCTACATTGCTCTCTCTTCTCTCTAATTTTTTTGCAATCATCTTTTATTAGCTAGTTTTAAAAGTTTGATAGGGTTACTTAGCAACTTTTATGTTAGATGTTGTCTAAGTATCGTACAGGTTACTATGTAAAATACTCATCACGTGGCAAGTGGTATCAACGCTAAGTTTTACACCCACGAAATCTAGCTAACGATAAAGCAATAGCCCACCCTATGATTCTTAATACATTAAAAGCGGGCATTGTCAGTATGGAGCCACTAGAGCCAACTCATGACTATGAGGAGGGACGTACACACAAGTCTAAGGCCCCTTCCATCAATGCCTTGGAACCTCGTATTGTTATACTTGAAACTTTAATGATTGTCGTACAACACACCCTTGAAAGTTTAGAGGAAAAGATTAATGGTCTCAAATGTGGGTATGCCAAATTTACGGTAGCCACCAAGGCTCTCATCCAAGACCAAGCTAACATCCTCCGAGGGGAGTTTCGAGCATTTCATGATGAGTTGCTTAAACTCCGTAACTTCATGCAAGACGAGTTATGAGAGACCCGTGCAAAAGTGGAAGAAGTCTGCTCAGATTAGGCAAGGCATAAGAGCACTCTCTTTACTAACCCAGCTTCCACAAGCTCAAGTGATTTGTGCCACATTTATATGTCAAAGCTCGACACCTATAATGATGCATGCAATGCCACTATCATGGATAATTCTCTCTTTAGGCTAGAAAAGTACTTCAGTATTATTGGTGTGCAAGAAAGGCATCGAAAGTAGGCATAACACCTACATTCCTACGAGACACTACACAACTATGGCAGGGTCGGAAGTATAGTGAGGTCGGCAAAGGCATCTGCACCATATACACATGGGCATATTTTAAGCAAGAATTCTGAAAGCATTTTGCCCTAAATAATACAGAGAAGAAAGCAAGAGTATGTTTTCGTCAGCTTAAGTAAATAAGTAATATCTACAATTACATCAATGAGTTCTCTACCCTTATGCTTAAGATTACCGACATGTCCGCTAAAGACTCTCTCTCCTACTTTCAAGATGGTAACAACTATTGGGCCAATGCAAAACTTAATAGGCAAGGTATTTAATCTTTCAATGACACAGTTCCTATTGTTGAATCACCCGCCGACTACTCCGCCTAACTCAGGGACAAGAGACTTAATCAAGGTAAATGTGAGAGAGAAGGCTATAAGGACAAGAGCCACAACCGAAAGGACTGAAGGCAGAAAACACTTCTAAAAGACAACAGCGGGCAAACAAATCCAAGGCGAAGAAAGAGCCGCTCAAGCCTCAAAGCCCAATTCATCATATACAATGGCCTACACTATGAACATGACTATCCATAGAAGTCGCTCAATGCCTTTACTGCACAGCTCTAGGGCCACTCCACACCACCAACAGAAGAACTCCCTAGTATAGATTCAATCCAACGCCTTAATGCACTCAAAAGCCAACCGCTTGCACCCACAAAGAAAATAATCATTATGTGAGTGTGATTACTAATGGCCAAGCCGTTCGTGCACTACTAGACACAAGGGCACCGCACAACTTCATATTGAAAGATAGGGTCAAGCGTTTAAGCCTCAAAGCTATGAAGGAATGAGGCACCACGAAGGTTGTAAACTCATCTGCCAAGCCCGTTACAAGCGCCACAAAAGGCGTGCTTGTGATGCTGAGGACATGGTGCAGAAAGTTCAATTTCTCTATCATACCCATGGATGACTTCAAGATAGTTATTGGCATGGAATTCCTCGACCATGTCCATGTCTTCCTACCACTAGCCATAAATTTCCTAATCATCATCATCGGGAGTAAAGTATGCATGGTTCCCACTGAGAGAGCCAAGTCCATAGAGAAGACACCCTCGGCCATGCAATTCAAGAAATCTTTTAAAAAGAACCTAAGCTTTTCGGCCTCCATCCAAGAGTTGAACGAGGAAGAAGATTATGGAAATTTACCAAATCAATTCCCCCTATTTGTGCAAGAAGTCCTTGACAAATTCAAGGACATCATGCTACCTAAGCTTTCAAAGAAGCTCCCACTAAGGCAGGAGGTAAATTACGAGATTGAGCTAGAGTAAGGTGCTAAACCTCCAGCCTTGTTGTGCTACTACATGGCGCTCCCTAAGCTTTAGGAGTTACGAAAATAACTTAAGCATTTATAGGACATGGGCTATATCCGCCCATCTAAAACTCCATTCAACGAACTTGTCCTTTTCCAAAAGAAGAAAGATGGCTCTCTATGGATGTGGATCGATTATAGAGCGCTCAATAAGATTACTATCAAGAACAAGTATATGATCCACTCAATAAGATTACTTTCAAGAACAAGTATGCTCATTTGCTCAATAACAGATAGAATTACTTAGACACAAGACAGGAGAGAGAAAAAAAAAGACACAAAATTTACGTGGTTCGACAAATTGGCGATGTCCACGGGAGGAAATCACAAGTTTCCACTAATATAGTGAACAAATGTGGAATACAAAATAATTCTCAACCTTATTTCTCAAGAAAAATAAATAGATTTTTTCTCTCAAATAAACAAAAAGAAGAGGATTTTAAAATGTAGTTAAGCTCTTCACAAAAACAAATGCTTGAATACTACAAACTATAATTGAACTGGATTAATTCTTCTTATTTCTCTTTTTCTTCAATACAATCTGAAACCATGCAAATGCATTTATAGCCATACTCCTTGGAATACATGGAGGTAGAGAATACAACATATGTGACCTAACTCAAAATGTTTCATAAAATCATTAAAATGTTCCACTATTGCTCCATAATTGCTCCACTAAGTTTACCAAATGCAGTTTAATGAAAATGAAGCCACAATCTTGTTCTGGTACTTCCCATGGCGTGGCAAAGATACCTGAGAAGTAAGAAACTAGTGGCCACGTTCCTCCAATAGGAAAATTATTCTAGTTTTTATGCAGACCATAAAATTAATATGTTGGTGAATGAGTCTGTGTTTATTAAATTAGAGAGCTCACGATGTTGGCGAGGAGAGTTCGAATAAGTATTTGGTAACTAATATAATTGTTGCAATTGGACAAGCAATTACTGATGGAATTGATGATACCATTAAGTTTAGATAGGGTTGCTTTGTATGTAGATCTTGTTGCGCTAGCCACAATTATAGCCATTGAGATGAATATATTCAACTCTACATCAGCAAAAAAACATAAGGTCATTGATTGGGTTCTAACAGTTGCTATGGGATTATGATTTTTTTTTTAGAAGAAAAGTAACAATTTCATTAACTTAACTTTGAGAATACATATTCAATTTTAGCTAGCAGAGGTTCCAGCCATACAACAAATTTATTACTCCTTAATGCTAATTTAGTTAAGGAATGGGCATAAACATTACATGATCTAGGGGTGTAATGGAAACTAACATTCTGGAATTCCTTGCTTTGGTTTTGGATTTCCGAAATCACCCACATAATCTCTGTTTTGCCACCCTCTTTGTTGTTTACCAACTTCACCACATCTTGACAATCGGACTCCACCATTAGATAGTGAAGGGATGCACTCTTTACCATAACTAAGCTTCATTCTACAGCTTTGGCTTCTACCATATTTACATCTCCTATGAATTACGTGGATTTGACAGCAGCCACTATAACTTTTCCATTGGAGTCTCTGATCACTGCCCTCAATCCTGCTAATTGTTTTTCAAAGTTAACATCAGCATCAACATTAACCTTGAATACATTATCAAGCTGAGGGAACCAATTCTGCTGTGTCTTTGAGTTATGCTTTGCCTCTAATCCTTGCCCCTGCTGTTTCACTCTTTTGTAAGCTTCCACCACAACCTCTGCACTTGTCACAGGTAGGAAATGATCTAACTTTTTTCCCTTAAAAAGCTGATTATTCCAACTATACCAGATAGCCCAGCAAAGAGCCACAAAGATTTCAATATCTAACTTGTTCAGCTTCTTAGCCATTACATGCATAATATCCAACATGTCCAGGTTAATAGCATCTGGAAAACATGTTTCAAAAGGGGCATGAATCCAAATCTTTTTGGCTGCTTTGCAGTATATCAAAGTGTGAGATGTACTTTCCGTTCCTTGTATCTTCCTTTTCCATAAGTTTTCAGCCATGGATAGCATATTTTGAGATGCTCTCCACATACTTTTTTTTTTATCTTTTCTAGTAATTGCAGTGTCCATAAAAGGTTCCAGTGATGAAGGCCTTTGGATGAGCAACTTGGCTTATCAGGATTCTTGATTTTTAAGGCTAGTTGATATCCACTCTTGACGGAATATAACCTTTTTTTTATCAAAATGCCAAATGATTTCATCCATTCCCGGTCTTCTAGGCAGCAAAATTCTCAAAATATCATTTGCATCATCTTCTATGAACCATTGCTTCACTTTCCCTTGACCCCACTGATTTTTTATATTAATGAGTTCTGAAATAGTAGCTTCTGCCGGTAAATTTTGAATACAGAGCGGCTTGAAGGTTTCTGGTCTTGGAATCCAATTGTCTTTATAAATATGTATCTTTTCTCTATTCCCAATCATCCACCTGACTCCTCTTTGTAAAACTTGTCTTCCCCACAGTATAGACTTCCATATGTATAAAGGGTTTAATCCAGCCTGAGCTTATAGGAATTGAGAGTTCTTGTAATACTTGGCCTTCGGTACTTTGGTGACTAATAATTCAGGATATTACAGCAATCTACACCCTTGCTTTGCCACCAATGCCTAATTAAAGCTTGACATTTCTCTAAAACTAAAGCCTCCTCGACTCTTAGCATGGCTTATTTTTTCCCACCTTGAATTCTGCGTTTGTCCTCCTTTGATCTCCACCAAAACTCAGCCATTTCCTTCTGTATATCCTTACACAGCCCTATAAGAAGCTTAAAAACACTCATTGCATAGGCTGGTATCGCTTGAGCCACAACTTTAATAAGGATTTCTTTACCTCCATTTGAAAAGAATCTACGCTGCCAATTCGCAATCTTGCTCACCACTTTGAGTTTCACTTCGTTGAAGAAGCTTGTCTTCTTTCTTCCAACCATAGACGGAAGGCCTAAATATTTTTCGTGTCTAGGCACCACATTAAGTTGAAAAATATTCTTGATTGTATCAACTCTATCTCTGGAATTTTGCCACTGAAAACCAAAGATGACTTATCGTAGTTAAAGAGTTGTCTCGAGGCTACAACATAGCAATCAAAGATGGTTTTTAGGTTCTTGCAGCTGTCAACTGAGGCTTTTGTGAACACCAGACTGTCATCAGCAAAAAGCAAGTGGGAGATAGTGATCTCTTTCTTAAATTTCAGCCCTTGAATGAGATGATTTCGCTCTGCCTGCAACAGCATGTTGGAGAATGCTTCTGCACATAAAATGAACAAATATGGAAACAACGGACAACTTGTTTGAGGCCTCGTTGAGGATAAATCATTCCCTTTGGCTTTCCACTAATGATTACAGAGAAAGATGATGTGGTGATACAGTTCATTACCAAATTTATCCACATATTTGGAAAGCCTAACCTTATCATTACTTGCTTCAAAAACAACCATTCCACCATATCATAGGCTTTACTAATATCTAACTTTAAGGCCACTAACCCATTTCGTTTCCCTTTACTGTGCCTAATGTTATGGAGGCATTCATAGCCAATAATGATATCGTCAATAATAAGTCTATTGGGTATGAATGCACTCTGAGTGGGTGAAATAATCTGAGCAAGGATAGGCTTTATTCTATTTGCCATAATCTTAGCAATAATTCTGTAAATTACATTACAAAGACTGATGGGTCTAAATTTAGTAGCTTTTCTAGGCTTGTGAACCTTTGGAATTAAAGCAATATAAGTGTGGTTCAATTGAGAAAAGTACCTTGCTCATTTAGAATGTGCAGACATGTTTCAATGACGCCACGTCCTACTGCTTACCAATACTTTTGACAAAATATGACTGGAAATCCATCAGGTCCTGGGGCCTTTGTTAGGCACATTTGATTCAAAGCATCTCATATCTCCTCGGCTGTGAACGGCTGATCTAGCAAGTTCTTTATGTCTTGAGTCACTTTTGGCAACAATCCCTCTAATGCAGCATCCATTTGAGCTTGACATGGCCTTGAGGAAGTAAAAATATCTGGAAAATACTCACAAAATTATGCTTCCACTTCACCACTCTCCTCTGTCCAATTTCCTTGTCTATCCTCGATCCCCTAAATTTTATTCTTTCTCTTCCTTACTGAAGCTTTGGCATGAAAGATCTTGGTGTTTCTGTCCCTCTCCTTTAGGCAGTCAACTCTCGATCTTTGCTTCCAATGCATTTCTTCATCAATCAATAAATTATTGATCCTCTTTTTTAATCTTTTAATCTCATCACTGCTGTCATAATGCTTAAAATTCTGTTTTACCCCCTTTTCAGTTGCTTCATCAACCTTTCTAATTATTTATCTCGTCCTCCAAATTCCTGGTTAATCCACCATTTAAGCCTAGCCATAGAGTTTTGGCTTATTTTTTAAATTTAAGCACAGGATTCCCATAATTTTAATTCCCATATGTATTCCACTCCTCCTGGACTATGCTCTTGCAAGCATCATAAGCACTCCACATATCTTCGTAATGAACCCTAGGAAAAGATTTTCTAACATAATTCACACCTTTACATCTCTGTTGTACTTCCATAAGCACTGGGCAGTGATCAGAACCCACCGTTAACAAATTTGTAGCTGGAGGATCATAGAAGCTATCAACCCAATCTCTACTACATAAAAACATGTCTAATCTCTCTTTAATAAGATGGGGGCCAAATCTACAGTTGGACGAAGTAAAAGGATAGCCCGTGCAGCCTAAATCCACTAAATTACAAGCTTGAACAGCCTCTCCAAAGCTAGTCACCATATTCAAATTTCGGTCTTTCCCATCACACTTCCCATTTAGGTTCAAGATTTCATTAAAGTCGCCAAAACAGAGATTAAACAAACCTGATAACCTTTGAAGTAGTGTCCAAGTATGTTGTTTCTGTTGCATTTCTGGATGACCATAAACACTTGTGCACCTCCATTGCTTTCCATTTTGGAACTGGACTACAACACCTATATGATAATTACTAAATGACTTGATGTTTACATGAATATCTCTACTCCAACATAATGCTAGTCCTCGTCCTAAGCCATTCCTATTTACTGCAAAACAATTCTCAAAATTTAGTCATTTATACTTTTCCCTAGCTTGCACAGCCAACAATTTAGTTTCACAAAAAAATAAAATTTGAGGTCTGTGTTTTTGGAGAATTTTCTTCGCTTCTAAGCACACCCGGCTATTCCCCAAACCCCGGACGTTCCAACTTAATATTTTCATGGCTGCCGATGGGGCTATTCACCAGCCACCGCCGATAAATCTTCTTGCATTGCTGCTGCATCTTCCACTGTTGTTCTCTCAAACTGCTCCCAGCTCAAGTTGATTTTAGCTGCAGGGGAATTTGTTTTAATAAAGTTGGTTAAAGGATAGCATGGACTCCCCATTTTTTATCTTTTCTTTTCTGGACTTGGCTCAGTATTCTCAATCCTAAGCCTTTTAGTCAGATTTGGGCCAATTGTGCTCTCCTTTGCTCGTTAGGTTCCTGGCTTGTAACTTCCATTTTTTCCCCTTGAGCTTTAGATTAGCATTCTTCAGCCCACTTATCACTTCCCCCTTGTCGTTTTGCTCGCGAAGTTGCATATTCTTTTTGTGAATCACTTTCTTATAGCTCTCCCTCCCACTTTCAATTGCAATCTCCTTCCCTCCATTATTTCCCTCCTTTTTGCACACGGCTCTAGTGGAGTCTATAGTATCTGTTATGCTAGCTTGCATTTTGCAGTCTATCAGCTGCTGCGTTGATCCTTCAATACTTTGCATTGATTGCTCTTCAACTACTCTTGCCACATGGTTCACTCTTATTTGTTCTGCATTTTTGCTTTTCCCAACATGTGTTGCCCCTGAACCGCTTCCTAGAACTGGGTTCAGGTGCCATTGTTGCCTTGAAGTTGCAGGTGGGGAGTTTGGTTTATGGTGCTCATTATTCCATCTCTCTTTATCTATGTTAAGCTTTGCTCTCTCAGCTGCAGTTTTGGCTTTCAACCAGATACCATATGGCAATTTTCCCTTTGGCTGCCCTCGATACTTAAGACACTCTCTATACTGGTGTCCTAAAATGCCACAACAAAAACAAAAGCCTGACAATCTCTCATGCACCACTGCCATCAGAATCTTATTTTTTCCTTCTGATTCAATAAATAAAATCTTCTTAAGAGGTTGTGTTTTATTTATTGAAATTCTCAGCCGAGCTAATATCCCAATACATTCCCCATCTTCATCAATTTCAACCTCCTCAGCATCTCCAATTTTCTCTCCCAGCTTTTGGACTGCACCTTTATGCATACACATGATAGGCACATCATGGATTTGTACCCAAAAGGATGCATGCGTGAAGGACTGGTCGTTAACATCCCCAATACCTTTCGGTTCTGTCATCACTATCAAAGCTCCAACAAAATGCCAGGGACCGCCCATGAACACTCTTTTCTTTTCCTCTTCAGAGTTGAACTTGAAGATGAATACATTGTTGCCAGCACATTCCACTTTAAATTCTTTAACAGATCTCCACACTTGTTGCATCGCAGCTCTTAGTCCTTCGATATTGACTCCTTTATTAAGCACGGTTTTACCCACCAAGCAGCTTACAGCAAGCGTCAATCCTTTCTCTTATGTACTTTCTACAAAAGTGATCTTATCATTCTCTTCTTCTTGTAAGGTCATAGCACTACACTTCCGTATGAGCTCCTCTGTATCCATTACTTTTAACGACATAAATTCGCAAGCAGTAATGACTCTCGTACCAACTCACAAGCACTCACTCCCTCTGAATTTCCTACCCACGTTTAATAACTCACCAACTCACAACCGTAACATATGTTTCAAAGGAATAAACAAAACACTCAACAAGCGAGTGACATATGGAGTCATGACGACTCATTTAACTTCCATTCATAGTACTTCTTTCAGAGCGAAAGAGAGTACTGTAGAAGGAAGACCTTTTTTCTGTTTTGTTCCCGTACTATGGGATCGTGAATTTGACACTAGTTTAACTCTTTGGAAATGGAGCTACAATCACGGGGTTTTTCTTTTTAGTTAAGGGCTTCATCTTTAGGCCATGTCGAATTGAATACCAAATCTCTTATGGTTAGGGGTGGTAATTGTATCCGTAAATTCGTAAATTTGTCCAAATTCATTCGTCAAAACCTGTTCGTTGCAGGTAATTTTATCCATTGCGGACGGGTTTAGTATTATAAATTAAAACCCGCACATGGATGCGGGTGGGTTTGGTATTAACCTTATATCCGGTGGATACCCGCATGGATATCCACCAAACCCGCAATATTTTTTTTCAAATATTTTTAATTTAATTTAAATATAAAAATGTATAAAAAAATAATGTCATTAATCAAATTACCAAATAGATAAAGGCTCAAAGTTGTGTATGTGTGTATGTGGCCCATCTCTTATTCTAAAGTCATAACTTAAAGAAAACTAAAGGCATTTCCCTTCAAATTAGTATTTAAAAATATTAATCTTAATTATTATTATAGGCATTGTGTTGGATGGGTGCTTATGGTGGTGAATGAAATGAATATCTTCTCTTGGATTTTGTTTTAAATGATAATATGAAATGTAATTATTATTTTTAGATACAAGTTTGTGTTTTTTAAATAAATTTGTGTAATTTATACTTAAATTTGAGAATTTGTATTGAATTGATGTGGAAATTTTAATTTTTCATTGACATTGTTTAAATATAAAATTGAGTATGCTATATGGAATTTGAGGTTATTATTATAAATTTATATATTAAATATTTTTTATTTTAAATACGGAAACCCGCAAAAAATCCGTCGGATACCATTGCGGGTTTGGTAATTGTTAAAACCCGCTGCGGGTGGGTTTTTTTTAAAAAATTAAAACCCGCGGCGGGTTGCGGGTGAGTTTGGTAATTTAAATTTTATGCGGGTTTGGATTTAGTAATGGTAAACCCACTGCGGGCGGTGCCCATTGCCATCCCTACTTATGGTAGATTAACGAGAGCCGAAAACTATTTTCGCTAATTGCAAAACCAATTAACATATTTAAGAAGAGATAATCATTTAAGAATAGAAACTATGATTTATAAAAATAGATTAATATGTAGGTGTACTTAAAAATTATTTGTATTTTCACTAAATCTACATTAGAATAAAATGGATATTTGAATAAAAGTGATTAGTGGGGACTATAGATACAAATGGAGAGGTTCAGATACTAACACTCTGTTTGGGCACATTACACTACACCAATCTCTCGGCCCGCGTGCCCTCACAGGCTTACTTCTGATGGACCATGCTGGCTCGACATGGCTGTTGGACATCCCTATTTAACAAATTGTCATAAAGCCTTATAAAATGATATACGTGGAGGTGAGAACGAGTTTTGTTTTCACAAGTTCTGCGTTTTGTACACTTTGATCATGGACCGATTCAACTTAAAATTTTCTCACGTTTTGCGTGTTGTACACATTGATCGTGGGCCTTTTCAACTTAGAAAATAGAAATTAAGGAGGTTGAATCTACTTGTACTTGCCTTCAAGTTTATCTTCTTTTCATGACAATTGATAAGCCTCTTAATTTACCTTATCCGGCCTTCTGAAGGTGGAGACTCAACCCTTTGTATTGACTAATTGACTTTGTTGGTTAATTGACCTCGGAGTGTTGGACGCGCTCCTGAAGCAAGACTTCTGAAACTGTAGACTCAACATTTTGACTTTATTGGCTACTACAATGACTCGGAGTCTTGGACGTGTTTCTGAAGCAAAGTCATTGTCTGTGAGTAGATTTTTTTTTTTTTTTAATGGAAAAATTGCCAGTTCCATCACTACTAAAATTAATATTTATAACCAACAAAGTGTTGGTTCCACTGACAATTGAGTCCCCTTAAGTGGTTTGATTGAGTTTGCTCCCCAGTTCGAATTGTAAGAAAATCGTTTTTATTGGGAGAACATGTGCCTCTTGGTTCGAGTGTGGACTTTTAGTATAGGTTGTGGTACGAGCTTAAAGGTGTCTCCCACAGTTGGGGCCCTCCCCAAGATATCTCGTGGTCAAAACCAAAAAAAAAAAATCAATATCTATAACTTATTTTTTCATTATTTTCATAATATCTAATAATCTCCTAACACAAAAAAACTATGAGTTGAGAGCCACCCTTCTCGTTAGTTTTAAACTCTAATTGTCATGCTCGAACCTTTGTTGGCAGTATCGCTTAGCATGTCCATGATTGTTTATTTGAACTCATGATCCTTTGCTAAATTTTCTGCCATCTGAATTCTCAATTATCATACAATTTTTAGTTTTTAATTTTTAATTTTTTTTTTTTACCGAAAAGGCTCAAAGCACGTTTCCATCACTGTCATGCTCCAAAAACCGATCAACATGTTGTTGGCTGGTGTCTATATATTTGAGAATTATCAAGCCCTCTCTCATACAATGATGAAATTAAAGAAAAAAAATTAAACAAATAAACACGGGATAGGATGGAGAGCCCCCATTTTTTTTGCATAATAATTTACATAAAATCTTGAACCTTCAACAATAACCCAATCAATGGATGAATTAAATGCTGGCTTTTACTTTTATTAACAACAAAACTAAAAATTAACAGCCATACAACATATTATTATATATTGTCTTTTCTTTCCTTCTATTTTCTCTTCATAATTATTATGACTTGATGCTAGAAAATAATTAACTTTTAATAAAAATCATCACCTAAATTTTAAGAACATTCATGTGATATCACCTAAGAATCAATGATTGAATATGTGAAAGAATACCTAAATCCATAACGACCAATTACTAGACACCAATTACTGCCTAGTACGGTGCAATTTACCTTGCAGATCAACAAGTTATCTTAAGGAATCCTTTAACTTGCTCTATGTGCTCTTTTTGATGATGGTTAATCGGAAGAGAATAGAATGTTACGTGTGATATGGGGTCATAACCACTTATACATATAATTTTTCTATTATCATTAGGTATTCTTATTTCAGTCAATCATAGAAATTGAAATTATTCATAAGTCTAACACATTCAAGACCACACCCTATTAAATACATTAAAACCCAAATTACTGAAAACATTAATAAGATCAATTTTAATTCAATTTAACTTTATAAGACTATTAGCAACATATAATTGTTCACATATAAGCCTATCATTTGATTCTCTCTAAAATATAAGAATAAAATTAAGGATCCAACATTTGATTTTGTCTATTTTTCACTTCCGTTAAACAAGATCATTGAAAAAAAATTAACAATAGATATATTTGATTAAAGATGTTCGTTTCAATATCAAACAAATTTATTTTTAATTAGGCATTTAGGGAAAAAATTTTCTTTTGATGTTTATGATTAGTTCGATTATGAGTTCTTTTTCTTTCACCATGATCTAAAATATGAGATTTTGTCTAGGTGGATGAAGCAATTCAAGAGATGAATGCTGAAACAAGTAATCCAAAAAATCATGTTGATAAATTTAAAATACCATTAATGGGAATGACCTTTGAAACAATGGAAAAAACTTGATGATATGGTCGACATGTAGGATTTTGGATTCAATCTCAAATTTCATCTAAGACTAAATGGGGTTCTAATGACTTGACTAATAAGCAACTGTTTTTTCATTAATTATGTTGAGATAACCAAAAAAAGTATTTAGGGTCTATTTTGGATTGTTTTTGGAAAATTCAAAATTGATTTTCAAAATTCAAAATTAATTTTGAAAAGATAAAAACTAATTTCAGCATTTGATAAATTGTTTTAAAATTTGCATTTTATAAAATCACCCTATCCTATAGCAGATTTTGAAAAGAATGGATAACTTTTCAAAATTTGATTTTAAGAACTAGTTTTATACTTAATATAATTTCATATATATCCTCATATATATTATAAAAATCTAAAATTGTCCTTTAAATTAACAGCCATACAACATATTATTATATATTGTCTTTTCTTTCCTTCTATTTTCTCTTCATAATTATTATGACTTGATGCTAGAAAATAATTAACTTTTAATAAAAATCATCACCTAAATTTTAAGAACATTCATGTGATATCACCTAAGAATCAATGATTGAATATGTGAAAGAATACCTAAATCCATAACGACCAATTACTAGACACCAATTACTGCCTAGTACGGTGCAATTTACCTTGCAGATCAACAAGTTATCTTAAGGAATCCTTTAACTTGCTCTATGTGCTCTTTTTGATGATGGTTAATCGGAAGAGAATAGAATGTTACGTGTGATATGGGGTCATAACCACTTATACATATAATTTTTCTATTATCATTAGGTATTCTTATTTCAGTCAATCATAGAAATTGAAATTATTCATAAGTCTAACACATTCAAGACCACACCCTATTAAATACATTAAAACCCAAATTACTGAAAACATTAATAAGATCAATTTTAATTCAATTTAACTTTATAAGACTATTAGCAACATATAATTGTTCACATATAAGCCTATCATTTGATTCTCTCTAAAATATAAGAATAAAATTAAGGATCCAACATTTGATTTTGTCTATTTTTCACTTCCGTTAAACAAGATCATTGAAAAAAAATTAACAATAGATATATTTGATTAAAGATGTTCGTTTCAATATCAAACAAATTTATTTTTAATTAGGCATTTAGGGAAAAAATTTTCTTTTGATGTTTATGATTAGTTCGATTATGAGTTCTTTTTCTTTCACCATGATCTAAAATATGAGATTTTGTCTAGGTGGATGAAGCAATTCAAGAGATGAATGCTGAAACAAGTAATCCAAAAAATCATGTTGATAAATTTAAAATACCATTAATGGGAATGACCTTTGAAACAATGGAAAAAACTTGATGATATGGTCGACATGTAGGATTTTGGATTCAATCTCAAATTTCATCTAAGACTAAATGGGGTTCTAATGACTTGACTAATAAGCAACTGTTTTTTCATTAATTATGTTGAGATAACCAAAAAAAGTATTTAGGGTCTATTTTGGATTGTTTTTGGAAAATTCAAAATTGATTTTCAAAATTCAAAATTAATTTTGAAAAGATAAAAACTAATTTCAGCATTTGATAAATTGTTTTAAAATTTGCATTTTATAAAATCACCCTATCCTATAGCAGATTTTGAAAAGAATGGATAACTTTTCAAAATTTGATTTTAAGAACTAGTTTTATACTTAATATAATTTCATATATATCCTCATATATATTATAAAAATCTAAAATTGTCCTTATTAATTAAGAAATAAAATCATTAACTTTAAATATTATTATTATTATTATTATTAATTACATTGAGATAACAAAATAAAAAAAACAAAATTAATAATATAAAATTTTTATATTAGTTGTTAATTATTATATATCCACAATAAAAATATTTTATATGCATGTTTATAAATGTATAAATAAATTTAATTCAACATTATATCTAATTTAATAATTTATATTCTTACAACAATTTAACAATAAGTTTTACTAAACACATACGACTGCTTATAAAAGTCAAAACATTTTTAAAAAACTTTTACCAAACATTTCATTGATTCTCTTCACAACCAATTATTTTTATAACACAATTAGCAATAATTATTTTAAAAGCTAACATTACCAAAATGGCCCTTAGTCTTATTGATTTAATGTTGCTCAAAAAGTCATAATTTATTATACAAGAATATGAATAACATAATAGAATCATAATCAATTACATAGTTGGTGATATTTCGTACTTGTATTATTACATACCATAATTATTATGATACTTCCTACTGTAATTATATGTCATAAATGACAATTATTTTGGTTATATATAAATATATATGAATGATATTATGGTCTCTATTTTAGCTATGTAGAATCATAATCTGATCCCTAGCACACAGTTTTAGAAAATCTCCGGCAGTAGAAGCCTTGATCGGTACTCTGCCAAAGCCCACATCGGAAAAATATTTCTATATATTGGGTAATGTAACATGCAATTCTCCATAAAACCTCCAGTGAGTTCCTGCCACCAATCAGCAAGTAATCAATCAATTTATAACACTTTAGAATGAATTTTTTATTATTAAATAGTCATTTTACTTGGAGTAATAGCATTACACTTATATAATTTATATGAAGAAATCCCAATAGTATCAATTATTATATTAACTGATGATGATTGATTTTGTTATCTATTATTTTTTCGCAATCATGCCAACTTTTTGTTGAATTCTACATTTATATACATGTAACATCAGTTTAGACAAAAATTATATATCATAAATATGTAAATCGACAAGTGACATATGGTATAATTTTAATAATATTGTCTTTATAATTTGGGTTAGAACCCAAATATGTTATTATCTTCCTGCAAAATGTCATATTACTTAGAAAATTGTAATCGTAGAATTACTCATAAAAGTATCTTATGTTTTATTTTGGGTAAATTTGAATATACATTTGAATAAATTGATTATCATTAATTTACCGCTAGATTTTCGATAAGTCATTAATCCATCTCCACCTCATTAATTTTTCTGTTTCTTTTGATGATCAACCATATTTGGTTGATGAATGTACGTATTTATCTCTAATACATCTAACCTTAATAAAACAATAAAAATACCCTTAAATTTGTTAATTAAAATATAATTTACTAAAAGTTTATTTTTCTCTTTACTCTCTCCACCTCTATGTTCTTACTCTCTCCATCTCTATGTTCTTCCTATTCTCAATGAACAAACTCCAAGCTAGAAGAAATTGATTGGTATCACAAGAAGACAGAAATACGTGTAAAAATAAATACACCATATTTTTCTCAGGCCCTTGCTTTCTGTTTTGAATAAACCAAAGTCAAATATCTATGCTTTTTGGTGGTGAGGGAGATACTGATAAGACAAGTAAAAAAAGAGAGGTTGAAAGGAGGTAATGGGGAAAATTTTATTGTTTGAAATTATAAATATTTTTGTCACATGGTTTATTATTTAGTTATCGGGAAAAACTAACGTGATAGAGTAAATAATTCTCTAAAATTGAGAGTGGATAGTAATTAATTATAAAACACTTTTGGTTGAGTTATATATATAGACACACATACACAAGCAACATTAGTTTAAATACAAACTATATCGTTAATATGTTGAACATAATATGCAAATAAAAAGGTGACATATGGTATTATTTTTATTAATATTGTCTCCATGGTTTGGGTTGTGCTTCGAACGCAGCCCACCCAGCCATCAAATAGATCTCAAAATTTTGAGTCGATGCCTTGATGGTATGTTTAATATCTAAAAAGTCCACCATTCAGCATCACTGCCGCACCACCTAATGCCCATGTGACTTACTATTTTGATTTTAAAAATAGTTCAATGTTATTAAATAATCATTTATATAATGGGTTAGATTATTTATTTCAACTTAATTTTTTGTCTAAAATATTTGACACACATTTATATGCATTAGTCTCATCAAATCCAATGGTAAAGAATAAAGGAAGTGGATGAGTTATTATCAACATTCATTTTTCTTGTTGATTTTACACCTTCACCATTAAATTTTATCAGATCAATGTAAATTTGTATGAAAATTTTATGTCAGAACTTTCTGGTAAAGAATAAATACTGCTTCACATCCGTAATGCATTATAATTATTGTTTCCATAGTTTTTTTTTTTTTTGGTAATAATCAAAGAGAATTACCTGTTGGGGAAAATCACCATCTTCCAGCTGCGAATTTATCAACAGTTTCGCAGCACGGTGAAGAGGAGTAGGATCTCTCTCCATCTAACTCACAAACAGATTAAGTTTAGGTAATGACAAAATGAAAGGAATTACTTTTTCTATGTTTTAGCAGAATATATAATTCATAAATCGTACAAGTTGTTAAGGAAAACAATTGTTTAGTAATTAGCAGCCAATTACCTGTCCGGCATGGATTAAACTCATCATAGCCCATGCAGTTTGTACTAAATTCGATCGGTTTCCATCAAGAGGTATATATTGCTACATCACCAAATACAATGATTATATTTTGTAAAAATCATTAATTTTTTAAATGTAAAACTGAAAAAAAATCATAAAAAGAAATCGGAAAACTAGTTACTATACTCCAAGAAAACCTGCTTAAAATTCAGGTAGCAATTTGTCGTTTGCTTGTTCAAATTTATATATTTCTGAGCTTGTAACGATCTGAATGTATATATTCGAATAATATTTACCTTAAGAAAACTTTATTTTTTCTTACCTATATTTTTTATGAGGATAAATATTTGAAAAAAATATTTTTCATTTAGAGATGAAAAAAAAACCAAAAAAAAAAGTATATCATTCTGATTCATACTTTCGTATATATCTATTTAGATTTTAGTTAAACTCATATTTATTCATATTTTATATAGGGGAAAAAAAAGAACAAAAGCTGACAAACTTATAGTCCAAAAATATGTTCAATCAAAATTTTGCACTTAATTCTATCATATGCGATAATTAAGTTCTTAATAAAACATCTGAATGATTAAAACTAAATCATATTCAATCGCAGCAAAACTATAGCAAAACCTACTATCTATTTTAGGATCTAGTATTTTTTTATTTTATTATCAATGATTTCATGAGAACAATGAGGTTAATAATGTTTGAGGGAATTAAATTTTTTATACATCTATAATTATTGATCAAATCCAAAAAAATTACCTTGTTTGGGCAGGAACGGTAACTCTCTCCCCAACCACCGTCTTCGCATTGTATTTTGAGTAAAAAATCTGTTGCTTTACGAATAGCAAAACAATTGCTGTAAGTCTTTTTTGCAGCGACTAGCCCTGAAATTGCAAACCATGCACCGTACGTGAAGCAGATTCCCCAGCTACCATACCTATCAAAGCATAATTAATTTTTTTTATAAACAATTTTCTAGGCTCTACTTAAAATCTTGGAAAAAAATCGAATAATTGTGCAAGCAAATTTTGATTATTTTATGAGTTTTGATAACCATTGAAAGTTTAAAAGAAATTATTAATTAGTTTTGGTAAATGCTCCTTTAGACATTTGAGTCAATTATCTAGTTAACCGTCCCTAAGACACCATATCACTATTTTTTTATTCGTTGGAACTAATTTTTTAAGGGTAAAAGAATATTTCTACAGTCTAATATAACTTAAAACTCATACAAATTTGACATTCAACTGGTGAAAAATAGATAAATTAAGTTATCTAATTAGACAGTGTATTGGTTAAATAGTTGAATTAGAAAGATAGGGAGAGAGTAAGATGGGCAAAAAGGATGGTCAGTCTGTCCCTCCTAACCTACCTCAACTCACAAAACTTTAACATTTTGTTTTTAAAGTCTGTTTAGTATCGGACTTGGATCTAGTCGTAGAACAAAAGCTTAGGCTTGGCCTAACCCTTAATTTTTTCTTAAAAGAAAGAAATGAATTATTTTAGTTAATTAAAACAATAAAATCAAATACTAAAACTAAGAGACTAAAAATAAGGCATCATTTAAAAAAGACCCGTCCTATCCAACTTCGGGCAAGCTTTTTAAGGATCTGGGCCTCGTTTAAAAACATGGGCTTGAGTTGAGGCTCGAACGATAGAAGAAAATTTTGTTATCAACCCATTAAAAAATTAAAAAAAAAAAAACAAAACAAAACATACACCTTAAAATAATCACGACCTTTTTATAGTGAAAACGTACCAAGAACCATCAGATTTTTGTATGTCTTCAATAAATTTTGTAGCCTTGGCGATAAAGTTTTTAACCTCTTTTGCCCTGTGTCTTGGATATAACTTCTTAAACAAAGTCATTGCCTTCAATGCTGATGCAGTGCACTCAACTTTACTGGATCCAACACAATTCACAATCGCTAATAAGTCTGCACTGAAATTTATAGCAAGAATATTTGTGTAAGATCAAACAAAAATTTGAAGAAATCTTACTCATATTCAATGATGACTTCATCAAGGAATTCTATAGGATTGAGCAACTGAAAAGTGAACCAAAAAAAAAAACTTTCAACTAATATAGATATTAATGGGTTAAGAAAATTTAGTAAAAAATAGGAAATGGAAAAGTTTAAACCGATTTTTTTAACTCTATATTTCTTTAGGATTTGAACTTTAGTGGTAGTCAAATGAAACTGCATATTAATGCTAGAAAAAAATTTATATGTTAAAAATTATTACCTCTAACCATGATGGTGCTCCCGTTGGCTCCCAGGCTGGTACTCCACCAGTTTCACTCTGCATAAAAAGTTTTTAACTAATGAGGCAATGAATAATTATTTTTTAGAAAAATTAAATTATTAAAGGATGGTGAATTTCCACCCCATAAACTCTGCAAATCCACCCCACTTTTAGAAAATAATTAAAAAAAATTCTCACTATTTTTAAAATTTTCAAATAAAGAAGAATTCAAAAGAATTAATCAATTAAATCTATCTTAATTTATTTTATTGTAACTTAGATTTTTTTATTATATTTTACTAATAAGATTGCTTCAACCAAAATCTAAATTGATTATTTTACCCTTAAAAGGTAAAAATACCAAAAACTTTATTTTAATTTTATACAAAATTCATTGTTTCTAAATAGTTAATTCTACTTTATTAGTATGATTATTAATTTTTAATTAAACTAACATATGTCTTTATGAGAAAATACTCATTAAATTATTAGGCTGTCAAATTTATATTATTTACATGTAAAATATTAAAAATTATTAGATTTCATTTAAGAAGTTAGATTATAAGTCACAAAATTAAGTACCTAAAGTATTAAATACATAAGAATACATATTTTTTTTTAAGGCAAGTGGGTCATTTTATGTCATAAAACAAAATAATTAAATAGAACTTATATTGAAGCTACTTTAATTGTAAAAAAAAATAAGTAAAAAAATATAAATGATTTAATTGATTAATTACATAAATATTTTTGTTGATCTGTATTTCTTAAAAAAAATGCATACATATTGTAGATATTTCTTAGAATTGGGGTCGATTTACACAAATAATGGGGTGGAAATATCCCTACCCATTATTAAAATAAGGGAAAAGAACACTTACACTTCTAAAGTTTGGGAAAATTATCATGTAGATCCTAAATTTTCAATAAGGGATACAAAAACTTTTTTTTTACTATAATATCCTAGTAGATAGTAACTAAAAATTAAATTTTTAAATTTTTTTAATAAATATAACTATAATTTAAATAGTTTAACTTGTCTAGTAGATTAATGATATTAGAATATGTTTTAATAGAACAAATAACTTTTCAAATGCAAATTAGTATATTTATTTTAATAATATATATGTGTTTATTATAAAAATTTTAAATATACCTGTGTTAAATAGATTTTAAAATTAATAAAATATATCTCACGTACTGAAATTATTTTATATGACATTATGAAAATAATTTAAATTTTTATGTATTTATTTTAATATTAAGTTTCTATTTATTATAAATTTTAGTTTAATATAATATAAGATTTTAAAGTATTAAAATGTTTTTTAAATATTAAAATTATTTTTTAAATATATTGTTTCATTCATTTAACATATATTATACTTCTATTTATTTTAAATCATTGGAGCTACTTTTTTTTTTAAGTCAATAGAAATATAGGGTATTATAGTCAAAAGGGTTTCTTGGTGTCCCTTATTGACAATATGGATTTATATGACCATTTCTCAAAATCTTGAGGATGTAGATGTCTTTTTTCCCACAAAATAACTTTCTCTAAACACAAAATAGGTGGGTATTTTAGGATTAATACATCAAAATATAAGAATAATTAAATCTTCACTATACACAATCAGTAATGAACACAGAGTCATTCAGGGAAGTGGGACACTATGTACGAGCCTATTGTCACTTGGTCATCCCCAAGTTAAAAAAAAAAAAAACAGCAACAACAACAACATCTACATGGAGAAAAAGGTATCAATTGAAATTTAAGTATTGATCAAGTTTAGGATCCTAAATTTTATTAAAGTACAAAAAAGATATTAAGTCATATGGCTTAATTGTATAATACCATTATATTATTAAACAATATAACTTAATAACTTTTTCAAACTTTAATAAAGTACTGAATCCTGAATTGACACATTTTTATTGGAATTTTTCTATGTTTATGCAAATTTTATGTCTAGATTTTTTTAGTTTTACATGAATTTGTTGTAGCCTATAGTATTCTATGATTTCCATACTATGACCCCCCCTATTGGCCTCCTCAATTTTATTGATATAATTTTACAGTCAATTTAAGTTTATGTTTTCTCCATTTTGGCCCCCATTGAACTAAATCTTGTTTCACCATTGCATACAAATCTTCAAAGCTTAAGAGGGCTTAAATTAGGATAAGATCTTATTTCATATATGCAATTGATGTTCAAAGATTAATTTTTTTTTTCTTTTTGGTAAAATGTATAAAATTTAATAACAATACACGCAAATGATAAGGTTGCAAATATAAATTGTTCGCTCCTTACCTGCAGAGAAAGTACGTAATTAACAGCATCATAAAATCTTTCAGGTTCCATTTTTTCTCCAACAATTTCTGGTCGCATCATTGAGAAGTTTAGACAACACTGCATTCGTGAAATACGAAAGATATTATAAATTTATGTGCAAAATTATATGAAAAGTAATGGCCACTTTGATTGCCTTGTTTGCCCAAAAATGGCCATTTCAATAAACTTTAATTACCAGTAAGGCTTCAGCAGTACAATCAGAAACTGGCCATCCGTGATCTTTATTAGAAAATGTCCATCCTCCTTTAGAAATATGACGAAACATTCTTTTAAAATCTCCTGGAGGATTATCAGTGACCTGCCAAATTGCATGCATATATATGTGTGAACCAAAAAAAAAAAAAAAATTGTGGGGGTGTCCTATGTATAAAAATTTCAAAATAAAAGAATGAAATTAACCTGAGACGTTTTAAGGAAGTCATGTGCTTTCATAAGTATTGGACCAATTTCGTCAGTAAGACTGCAAGCAAGTAAAGCTTGAACGGCAATAGCACAATCCCATGTTTGACTACCGAAGCTCTGCATGTATTAATTGTTAACAATAACTTCTCTTGTGTGTGTGTGTCCTTTTTTTTTTTGTGAGGATTCTCTACTATGGGTTGGAAAAATTTGAAAGAAGTAGGTGCATCCGGATCCGGATTCGGATTAATATTTTTATATCTAGACTCATATTTAGATCCGTAAAAAAATATGCGGATCCGGATGCGGATAATATTTGCAACAGATACGGGCGAATATTCCGGATATCCGGATCTGTAAAAATTAAAACTCAATAATTTACCTAATAATATCAAATAAAATCTAATCATAATTTAACATGAATAACATACAATAATCTCATAAAACTACAAATAAAATTTATTTATTTTTATTTTTTATTTCATTTTAATATTTATTTTTAATTTGATTTAAAATAAAATTTAATAATTTACCTAATAATATCAAATAAAATTCAATTATAATCCAACAATTAATAATTCAAAATGAATAAGATACAACAACATCATAAATACACAAATAAAAATTTTATTTTTTATTTTTTATTTTAAATTTTAATATATATTTTTATTTTTATCTTTTAATTTAAAATCAAATTCAATAATTTACTTAATAATATCAAATAAAATTCAATCATAATCCAATAATTAATAATTCAACATGAATAATATACAACAACATCATAAATCCACAAATAAAATTTATTTTTTTTATTTTTTCATTTAATTTTTAATTTAATTTTTAATCTAAAATAAAATTTATTCAGATCCGGATCCAGATAAATGCGGATCCCAAATTTTCATATTCATATCCTTATTTTTTAATATGTAGATCTGAATCTTCTAAATTTTTACGGATCCGAGCCGGATCTAAATTTAAATGTTATCCCTACCTCTACTTTTGTATGTATGGTAAAGGACTAGTTAAAAGTTTTTTAAAAAAACATAAATTTTAATACACCAAAAGACAAAATACATTGTATTGCAGTATATGTTTAAAAGCATGTTTCGATAAAAAAATATTGAAAACTCTCGAAGTGTGGATGTTCACAGATTTAAAATGCAAGGTTAGGCTAGATATTAGGAAGGTACATATAGAGTCTATGTCTAGTAAGAGTTCCTTTACCTTAATATGATAAAAGACAAGATAAAAAAGAAAAAAACCTATATTTTAATACACTAAAAAGTAAAATACATTATATATATATATTTTCAGCTTGTCCCTTATTTTATTAACATAGGGGACCCTTTATAAGATAATTCCTTACACAACGTTGTAAAACGTAGACTTTGCACAAAAAAATAGTGAGAACGTCACTCCTGAGCATATATATAGCTAATATTGTATATTTATAATTTATTAGGTATTGTCATCTAGTCCAAATCTTAATTTTAAAATGGAGGAACGTCCTTACTAGAAATAAAATTGACCATTTTAACAAGTCAGTACATTGCATCACAATTTTTTTTAAAAAAAAATCTAATTAGCATCAAATTAGTTGGATTAAAAATGTGCATTATTTGTATTGTTTCACATCTATGGCTACAGTGGTCAGATTATAAAAGTCAATGGATCTAGCTAATATCCAGAAACTAAGTCTTGAGTTGGATTTTCCTAACTTGTATTCTTATTGCAAGAATTATTCTTTAGATGAATTGAGATTTGTCCCTCTATCATGTACGGACTAGTCCACACATGTATGGGGTGTTCTATTTACTCTAATCTTTATCACGTGGAATAATAGTGTACATTCCAATGGTGGGTGTGTTAACTCATAAGTTGAGGATTCCCCCAATATTATTAGCCAAAGTACAGCTTTTTTCCTACAAGATTTTAAAATATAATCAAAAGAAAAATGTTAAAAGTTTGTTTGCTTATAATATAATTAATGCAGGACGAAATTATACGAACCTGCACTTTCATTCCATCTTCTCCAACCCATAAGTACTCGCTGATCCTAGAAAGATGCTTTTTAAAATAATCGCTGTTAGGATCTTCGACCCAACAAGAGAGCATATTCAATGGCTGTTCGATGAAGCATGTATCAGTTAACATATATGAGTCTGGAAATATAAACGTGTTTATTACTTTAGTTCATTTACCTTTTCAACACATCCAATAGTCATGTACCGGCTGGCCTCATCTTCATAATGGATGTGATTCATTGCAATTTCTAGAGACTTCTCTCTCAATTGGTTAAGAGGCCAACGATTAAGAACGGGCTCAACTACATTATATAGAGTATCCCAAAGCAAGTTTTGAACGGAAGTATGAGGAAAGAAGCTATCCTCCTGCCAAAAAAAATAAAATTCATAATCAATTGATCATTGCATCAAGCAATAAAGTCTCTCAATGTATGACCTTTCGTTCGATTGACTGGGATTCCGTTTTTTATTTTGATTATGTGGCTGGTAAGTAGCGGACTGGACACTTAAATTAGGGAGAGCTTACTTTAATTGGGGGCGTTCAATTTTTTAACTGTTTAGTTGAACACATTTAATGTCCCAAAACTTTCTTTTAAATTTTAAAAATAGTAATAATTATTTAATTTAAATATTAGAGCTTATTGTGGCCACATTTGTGACAGTAATCTTTTTCTTAGTAATCTCCACAAAATTAAAAAAAAATCTAAGTAGTCTCCATAAGATACCTAAAAATACAAAATTACATGACTATTAGAATTTGAACAATTCTCCAAACTATTGAATAACACTCTTACCATTAAATTATAAAGTCATTAAAATATAAGTATCTTTATATAAAAAATGTGTTTAAATTATTTTTAATTAACTCTTAAGGGGTTTAGAATAATAGCTCGAAGGAGGCTGAAGTCTTTCCTGATTCCTAATTGTGTCCACCCACACTTATAAGTTACCGCTGGTGTGGAATATAATAATAAAAGCTCTAATTATTAAGGGATGTATACTTGAAAACTATTTACTGAACGTCTTGATAGGTAAACTTTAAAGCACAATTGCCTCCACAACTTTAAATCTCTAAAAAAGAAGTTAAAATAAGGTGAAATCAATTTAATGAAAGAACCTTTGCACAGAAATGTCGCATTTTACTCCAATGAACGTCGCTGTAAGGTTGAGTGTAAATCTCTCCTCTCAGTTGTAAAATAAGCGGTGTGATTGGACCGACAAATCTTTTTCCATACAAATATGACATAGGCATGTATGTCAACCGACAGTAGCAAAGCAATTTTCCTGTAATGTTGAAAGAAAATGAAAATTCAGAATAAGAATTGAACTCACAGCATATTTTAGAACTTAATTATAAGAGATATTGCAGCATCAATTTTCAATTTGAAATGAAAATTGAACTTGTGTCAAACCAAAAATAACTATCTGTTCAACCCGTTGATTTATGCTTATAATAATTAAAGTCAGCCCCCAAAATAATGTTGTGACTATTTAATTACTTTACGCTTGCCCGCTTGCCCTCTCAATGCCCTAATAATCATTTCCGACGGAGAAATTATCGTCCACATGAAGTTTTCTCCATCTTTAAAACATATCCCAAAAATTTTAATTTGTTCAGCAACAAATAATATCACTTTCTTTCTTGTCATTAATTGAGATTAACTATTGATGATGTCATAACATTTAATATCTTGTCATTTTGCCAAAAAAATCAAAATTTTATCCAATAATTATCATTTTTTTTACCTCAATGATTTCTAAAAGTATCAATTTTTTCACCTGTCATTAAACTACAATTCAAGAGCAAGATGCTTTTACCATTGTTAATGGAAACGTAAAAACTGATACAATCGGTAAACGTTGCATAAACCGCCGCACAAATTCAAACTTTTGAGGTAAGATAATTCGGACCGACAATTGAATTTTCCTGCTCAGAAAATACTCAATTGACATTTTTATAAAAGTGGAAGCCCGGAAATTTAACTGACAACAAGAATGAATGATGGATGTTTGCAAGTTCTATGAACTAACCTGGACTGATAGGTAGAAAGGAAGGAAACTTCCAAAATTCTGGAGGCATTGGGTTGCATCCAGACCAATCATAAACGCCAAGAATCTATTCGACAAAGGAAAAAAATCAAATCACTACGAAAATATTGTTGCTTATAATCAAGATTTCACAAGATTTAGCAAGAAGAATGATGGATTATACTGAAAGCCAAGTCTTTCCCCAAGACGGGACGCCGGTTCCTCCGCCGCGATCAAGAATCCATTTTCGAGCTCTTGCACAAGCATTGTTCTCGCCACCGTCGGGTCCTTCTCCAAGTAAACGCATGCAAATGTAATTAAAAACAGTACCAAACATTGTGCTGTGCCCTTCAACGTGTAATCCCCATCCCCCATCTTCATTCTGTTTATATAATTCACATAATATTGCAATCGAAAATCATTCAACGTGCATGAGAAATCAAACCTTTGTACAATAATCAATGATTGAATTTTTAAGCACCTGATGATTACATGTGTAACGAAGCATTTCTTTGCGGTGTTCGCCAGAGAATACAACGTTAAGATACCCAGTAATGTATAAACAAATGATCTGCACAGTTTTTAAAGTTTGAAAGCTAGATTAATAGTTGAATGAATAAGAGAGCACTGTGATTGTAAATTTGTGAGAATTATGAATTAACGATAATTACAAATGGGGTGTTATAAAACAAGGGGCCAGAATTATCAGCAGGCCAGTGACCATGGCTAGATTGCAAGGCTGAAAATTTGTGAACTGCCCTCCGCAGCGCGGTTGTGGCAATTTCATGTGTAATCTTCTCTCCATGATCACCAATTTTTACTTGCGGAATTGTTTGTTCGAACTTCTTCTCTCTTAAAACCTGCAATTAATTAGTGGAAAAAAAATAAAAAGTTATGTATGTTTTGGTAACTTTAAAAAAAAAATGTTGTTTGTGCATTAAATAAAATACCTGAATTTGCCAGATGAGTTCAGAAGCATTTTTAACATTAAAGCGATTTTTGAAGTA
This sequence comes from Citrus medica, assembly GCA_002013955.2. Classification (NCBI taxonomy): domain Eukaryota; kingdom Viridiplantae; phylum Streptophyta; class Magnoliopsida; order Sapindales; family Rutaceae; genus Citrus; species Citrus medica. The sequence continues at coordinate 204,191 of MKYO02026116.1, read as the reverse complement.
ATTTAAACGGGCCTCTTCAACCTCAGCTATCTCTTCAGGGGATCCTGCATCAGGATCAAATACCCAAAGTTGTCTGCCATCAAAGTTGTTTGTGCTGAATATGTATGGATCCTTTTTTGTCCCATGATCTCCAATCTTAAGCCTCCACATTCTTCTTAATGCTGATCTACTAGCTATATCAGAAACCAAATTTTAGTCCATAGAGTTGTGAGGGTTATTTTATATATCACCAGTGACCAGGTATTTCGAAAATGAGAATGAAATAGAGGGAATTCTTCTGTAAGTCATTATCTTATTTATTATAAATGTTTGGTGATGTCAATGAGCAAAACTGTAATGCAGCCCTATCAATGCACCGATCGCTCCAGATTTTTCATGTATTCCTCAAAATCTTGGGACAATAAATAGAAGCACGAGATATACAATAAAAAACTTTAAAATGCAATGAAACTGTTAGCATTATGTATTTATTGTGCACATGATGCACAGTAGTCACACTATAAAAAATGTCTTGAGAGTAAGTAATAAAATTATGTCATTCTTATTTAGTACAGGGCAAAACTACTTTACAAACTTTATGTATTATAACCGTAAAAATTATCACAAGTTATTCACTATTAGTCATCATTACTTATAACGCACAATATCTTTTATAAATTTGTGATCAATAACAAAAAAAAATTATAATCATTATAGTACAGTAATTACAGGTAAACTAATGCACTAATATTTCTTTTGTTTTGTAAAATAAGATTCCACTAATCAATTAAAGATACACAACGCACGTCATTTCCTACAAAACATGCTCACTACTTCTGTATTGATTAAATGATGAGTCATGATAATAATTAATAAACAAGCAAACAAAGCGACCGTTGATGAAATTAAATACGCGACAGACATAGAAAAAAAAAACAAGTTCTGTACTTCTGTATATCTAACAACGAAATTTGTTTGGTATAATTATTTGGGAAAAAAGTAAAGTGCATTACGTGTCGATGCATTCGTAAAAGGAAACAAAACATCACATCTGGCATAATAACTCCCTCGCCTATTCCTTTTTCTTTACTGGTGTAATCATTTATGGGACGGGAGGGAGTAGGGGTGGCAATTCGCGCACGTCTCTAATTATGCTGTATTTATTTTTTGAATTGGAGTAAAAATTTTGAAGAGTAAAAATTTTTAAATTAAAAGTGTGAAATGGGAGTAAAAATAGGGTATTTATTTAGACTAAATAAAAATATGAATTGTCAATTAGAATTTTAATTATTTATTTACTTTATTTTAGATTGATAGTAAATTATTTTAAATTATAATTTTATTCTTATGTAAAGAATTATAATTTGTAATTAAAAAATTAATAAAAAATATATTTAGAAAATAAAATAAATATTTTATTATATTTATAAATTAATAATAATTAATAATATTTTTAATTATGTAAATCATAATTTTTTATTAATTTTAATTCTAATATAAAATGAAACATTATTTTATTTTATTTTATATAATTATATTAAATTTAAATATAATTATATTAAANATTATTAATATTAAATAAATATAGTACTATTATTTTTAAAATAAATATAATAATATTATATTTATTAATTCTCTATTAATATAATAATATTATTTTAAAATAATTTTAACTTAGAATCAATGCAAATTATTATTTAGTTAAATATAATATTATTATTATTCAAATAAATATAATAATATTATTCAAATAAATATAAAATTATTTATTTTATTTTATTAATTATAAAATATTAAATCAAATTAAAAATAAAAGGGTAAAATAGGGAGAGGTAGGAGTGGATTCCCACTCCCACCTCCCTCAATGGGAGTCCCACTCCCACTCTCCACTCCAAAAATAAGTGGGGTCTACGGAGTGGGATTCCTAATCCCTTCCCATTTTGAAGAAGTAAACGCTGAAGTAGGAGGAATCCACACTCCTTACTCCCACTCCAGCAAATAAACACAACCTTAGTGTCGTGTTACATTTAAGTAAATGCATATATGATTAATCTATTAATTGTAACAAAATATGAAACCATCAATTCATTTAACATATTTAATAATAAAATTAAAAATTAATTTAGAATATAAAAAATATAACATTATTAATTTATTATTCTTGAAAAAGGTTATAATTACTTAATATGATATTAAGTGTGAAATGAATAAATTTATTATACAATTTGAGTATGACTCGGATAATTAATTTAATATTAATTTTTTGTTGGGGGTAGGGGGATTTGGATGCTGATATAGACTAGTGATTTAATGAAACATAGAAACAAAATCAACCAAAATAAAGTCAATTGAATCCTAGAACTTGTTTGGAATTGTCGTTGAAATGTCTAAAAGTGATTTTGACAGCCTCAAAACTAATTATGATTTTGAAACATAATTATATCATCTATATAATTTCCTATATATTCTGATATGTAAGACGTGAGCCCAAAATTATTCTTATTGAATTATCAAATAAAATCACAAAGTTTAAGAAGATTAATAGATCATGAATATTTGATTCTTTTTTCTTTTCCCCCACTTTTGAGCTTTGAGATATAAAAATTCAGGATACTTGCAGAAATTTCCATCATTATTTGGAGACTCTTTAATAAACCCCTCAAATCATTATACCTTAGGAGATAAGATGCGTGTTGTATGGTCCATATGGGATAGCGCCATCGGTCACAATCAACCTCCGCTACCATCACTCTATATCATAAGTGATTTCAAACCAAAGGAAATATTGACAATAAATGCGTAACACACTCACATATGAAAAAAGTTCTATTATGCAACGGAAAATGATATTCTCCTGATATGATTTTTTATGAGTTTTTTAAGATCTTCTGTCATATATTTTTTAGTGATAGTGTATGGGTAAGATTCAATTTCTTTTATTTTTTTATTTATTAACTATCAATCAATAATTGAGTTATTTATTCAAGATATGATCAGATTAGGAGAGAATCTTTATTCTTATGTAACACCTATATTTCTTGGATGTAATTCCTTATTTATTTTTTTTAAAGTGAAAGAGTGGATAAAACTCAAACAATTTTATAACTTTTTATTTCTAATAGAATTTAAATTTGAATAAATAAAAGGGTGAAAGTCTATTTAGTCCCTATATTTTAATATTAGTGTTCATTTAGTCCCTATATTTTTAAAAATACCTCGAAACATCCCTACCGTTAAAGTATTGATATCCCTACCGTTTCATTTCTTTTAGCTTATTTTTATAATATTACCCTTTTATAATAATTTTTTTGACATTAATAAAAAGAAAATAATTAAATTACTAATTTAACCCTAAAAAATAAAAAAATTTATATTAATTTTTTTACAAGTACCGTTTGCACACTTGTTAGTTTGCATACAATTTTTGACAATTAAAAATTAATATAAATATTTATTTTTATTTTTAGGGTTAAATTGATAATTTAATTATTTTATTTTTATTAATGTCCAAAAAAATATTATTAAAGAGTAATATTATAAAAATAAGCCAAAAGAAATTTTTAGGGTTAAATTGATAATTTAATTATTTTATTTTTATTAATATCCAAAAAAATATTATTAAAGAGTAATATTATAAAAATAAGCCCAAAAAAATAAAAAAAATAACGGTAAAGGTATCAATACTTTAACGACAGGAAAATTTTAAAATATTTTACAAAATATAAAAACTAAATGAATACTTATCTTAAATTATAAAGACTAAATGAACTTTTATCCTAAATAAAACAACTTACACAAATTTGTTTTGAGTACAATGTTTAGGAAATTTTACTCTAATGGTCCGTTATCCAGAGCAATAGAGCATTGGCAAATAAATTTTGGTCACTTGAGCTGCAGAGATTTTAAGCCAATCATGTTATCATAACTAATATATTGGTTGGCGTACCCAAAGCCACTGCATTTATTAGACGGTACCCATCCTTTGCAGACTTTGTCACTGATGTCAAATATGTGATGCAACTTCGTACGTGTTGGCCCGATTAATGCTATTGATGTAAGAAACTTATAATCCTCTTACATAAATAATAAATATAGGCTCATTTATTATTTATGTGAGAGAATTATAAGTTACATATATGTAACTTAATATTAGTCTTATAATTTTTATAGGTATTAATCTTATAATTTTTATAGGTATTAATTATAAGCATGAGATAATAAAAAAAAATCATAATTGAGATTTGAAATTTCACAATGATAAAAATAGATCGGTTCACATAAATAGGACCAATTTTAAAACAAGTTGGGGTTCGGCATCTAAATAGATACCACTTATAAATTTGGAATAAAATTGGGATTTATATCGTGATCCCAATCATCCCAACTAACAATATGTTTAACATCATTTTTTCTTTAATGTTATTAATTATAAGTCATTATCTAATAAAAAGATTCATTACTTTATTAAAGTATGAAAGAAATAAGAGATAAACTAGAAGGTAAGAATTATACATATTTTAATATTATGTACTTTATCTTATAATATATTAGAGTGTGTGTTTTTATTATCTTTTAGAAAATCTCGTATTTTGATGAAATATGAGATTTCTCATTAGAGCATTACTCATTAATTATATATTAATTAATTAACCATATATAATATTCTTTACTTTTTCAAATATATTACAATGTTCTTTTTAATGTCAATTGAGTTGTTAATTGAAACACAAAAATTTTAATATATGAAAATTTTAAAATTAAATCTTGTTAAAGTATCTTCTGGAAATTTAAATATAATTGAGTGAGACTTTCACGATATTTGGGACAATTGGATCGTCTGGACTTTTGAACAGCCCAAGATTAGTCTTAATTTTGATTATAACTATACAAAATGAGATGGAACTTAGATCAAGTTTGTATCCCATTTATATTTTGTTTACTAATTAGAAACAAAAATGGGAATGAAGGAATGTAATTCATTAACTTGTTTAGTCCCAAAATAAGGAGGAGGAATGTGAATGAAATTTGAGTGGGTGCCACAAAATTGGAAATGTAGAACAAGAATCCTATTTCCAACGGGTGGGTGGGAATAAGAACGAGGAATGGAAAGAGAAGTGAATTGAGATTTATATCCTAAGTGAAAATTAAAAATTCCTTTTTACCCTATTTAATGATAATAATAATGATAATTATTATGATGTTGCTGTTGTTGTTGTTAACAATAATTATTTTCAATAATAATTATAATAATCAAAATTATTATAACAAATAATGATAATGATCAACTAAGGTTATTTTAATAATTTGCAGCAGTAAATTCTGATTCCAAGATAAAGTAAATATATTAATGGCAAGATAACTCATTCTAATTCTGATTTGCATAGCTAAAGTAAAAAATTTATTCTTATTCTCCATTTCGATTCCAACCCATTCAATTCAAGTCTATCCTGATTTCAGCCATTTTGATTACTGATTGGTAAATGCATCATTAAGTAGGTGGGATAAAAATGGGATTGTCAAATCCCATACCATCCCAGCCCATTACCATCTCTAGCCAAGCATGCATGAGAATCTCCTTTTCCTTCTCACTCTCACTCTCTATTTCTTTTTTTCCTATTTCGAAACAGATTATATAACATTTCATTCCAACACAAAAAACAATGGTATAAAACTATTCGTTTAATGCAATAAATAATTGGGTCAATTGATACAATCATACTAAAGTACAAAAGAGAAACTCCCATACACTTGAGAAATCAACAAAAATATTTCCACCTAGTGTACACATAACAAATTTGAGCTCTATTTTCAATTGCTTCAGCTCTTTTCATAGATTCCCACACATAAAATGGTATATAGTTAATCGATGCATGAATTAAGAAAAAAAGAAATAATAGAGTTACAAACTTTTGATATGATTAAATTAGTTGGATTAAGTACCTATCGGCTAACATAATTTGCTTTTGATATTTTATCCAATCAATGAATTTATGCCACATTAATTTATATAAAATAATTAAAAAGATTAATACTTGATTTAACTTATTTTTCTCCTTCTCGGTATGTTTAATTCATGTTAATTCATTTATGATGAGTCTATCATGAGACCTTGACAATTCCTTCCTATTCCTTCTTCAAGTTTGGTTCTTTTTCTTTTTCTTTTTTGAAATTCTTTAAGTTTGGTATTAAAATTATTATAGAGAGAGAGACGAAGAAGAACAATTAATGGTAGCATTTTTTTTCTATCCTTTCTAGGGATGGCAAAATAACCCGGACCCGGACAAACCCAGATAATCCGGGCCGGGTTGAACTCGTACCGGAATGTAAAAAAATTCGGGTCCGGAATAAATTTTAATAACCTGGATATATCCGGGTCCGGGTCCGGATTTAGGTTAACCCGGACATCCGGAACCCAGACCCGGATATCTAATTTTAAAATTATTTTTTAATTAATTTTATTGATAATCTAGATATGTTATTCCTTGAAAATGTATTAATTTTTTATTTTTAAAATTTTAAATTTTGATATTGATTTATTGATCCAGGTTCAAAACCCGGAATCTGGAAACCTAAATTTTTTCGGGTTGAACCCGAACCCGGACCCAGGTAAAAAAATCCAAGTTAAAATCCGAATCCGAAAAAAGAAAATGATATCCGGATTTGAATCCGAAAAGACTAAACCCGGACTCGAATTTTACCATCCCTAATCCTTTCCATCCTTTTATTCTGTTTACAACAATCTTTTCTTTCCCATGGTATTGATTAAAGTGCCTTTTGTTTAGTCCCCCTCTATTTTCCATCTCTTTCAAAGGTCAATTAGAAAAGCCAACTATATACCAATTGAAAAAGAGGAAGCTTGACCTTCCTTAATTAATGGTTCCTTGAATGTTCATCACATATACACCGCATTGAATAATATAAGATTGTAGTTATAAATTTTAGTTTCCGCAAAGATTTAAACGTGGTGATAGTTGAGGTGTATTAGCATGGTAGGTAGGTACACCTGTGTCACTGGAAGTTGATTTAGCGTTTAAGTTTTAATCTATGTGGCACATGATGGTTAAATAACTGCTGCAGAAATTATTTAGGCTTTGTGACATAATTGGAATTGCTTATGGATGTTAGAGAACTACCCACAACACATAATGTTTAGATAATTGACCACAATGAATAGTTAACTATTGTGGTAGTTATTTAGGTGTTTACATCATTGAGGGAGTTATTGTAGCGTAGCTAAAGCTTGGTTCCATTGCTCATACTAAATTGGACATTTAGAAGTTTGTCGGAAAAAATGACTCCAATCTTTGAAAGGTGAAAATTGAAGCCCTACTAGTATATCAAAAGTTGGAAATTGCTCTAGAAAAAAATCCAACTAGGAATAGACTTCTTGATGATGAGGATCTTAGAGAAAATATAGGAAAGGCATGTAGTCCATCATTCTAAGCCTTAGAGATGAAGTTCATAGGGAAGTTTTATGAAAAAAATATGCTTCAGATATCTGGGCGAAGCCTAAAAAAGTCTACACGACTAAAAACTTTAGCAAATAGATTTTAAATAAATAAAGGATTTAATACTCTTTTAATGGAGAAAAAAAATCCAATTTGTGTTTCTTGATAAAATTTTTGAAATTTAACCTTACGGTTTGTAATTATGTTGAATCCTAGGACTTGCTTGGAATTGTCGTTAAAATGTCTAAAAGTGATTTGACAGCCTCAAAACTAATTATGATTTTGAAACATAATTATATCATCTACATAATTTCGTATATACTCTGATATGTAAGACGTGAGCCCAAAATTATTCTTATTGAATTATCAAATAAAATCACAAAGTTTAAGAAGATTAATAGATCATGAATATTTGATTCTTTTTTCTTTTCCCCACTTTTGAGCTTTGAGCTGTAAAAATTCAGGATGCTTGCAGAAATTTCCATCATTATTTGGAGACTCCTTGATAAACCCCTCAAATCATTATACCTTAGGAGATAAGATGCGTGTTATATGGTCCATATGGGATAGCGCCATCGGTCACAGTCAACCTCCGCTACCATCACACTATATCATAGGTGATTTCAAAACAAAGCAAATATTGACAATAAATGCCTAACACACTCACATATGAAAAAGATCTATTATGCAATGGAAAATGATATTTTCCTGATATGATTTTTTCTGATTTTTTCAAGATATTTAGTTATGTGTCTTTTAGTGATAATATATGGGTAAGATTCAACTTCTTTTATTTTTTTATTTATTAACTACCAATTAATAATTGAGTTATTTGCTTAGAATATGATCAGATCAGAAGAGAATAATAATCCTTATGCAACACCTGTATTTTTTGGATGTAATTAATTATATATTAATTAATTAGAAATATATAATATTCTTTACTTTTTAAAATATATTACAATGTTCTTTTTAATGTCAATTGAGTTGTTAATTGAAACACAAAAATTTCAATATATGAAAATTTTAAAATTAAATCTTATTAAAGTATTTTCTGAAAACTTAAATATTAATTGAGCGAGACTTTCACGACATTTGGGACAATTGGATCAGCCAGGCTTTTGAACGGTGCGGAATTAGTCTTAATTTTGATTATGACTATATAAAATGAGATGGAACTTAGATCAAGTTTGTATCCCATTTATATTGTGTTTACTAATTAAAAACGAAAATGGGAATGAGGGAATGGAATTCATTAACTTGTTTTCTCCCAAAATAAAGAAGAGAAATGGGAATGAAATTTGAGTGGGCACCACAAATTTGAAAATGTAAAATCGGAATACCATTTCCAATGGGTGGTGAGAGTGAGAACGAGAAATGGAAAGTGAGAAGTGAATTGACATTTGTATCCTTATTGAAAACAAAAACTTTCTTTTTACCCCATTTTTTAATAATAATAATAATAATAATAATAATAATAATAATGTTGTTGTTATTAACAATAATTACTTTCAATAATAATTATAATAATCCAATTATTATAATAAATAATGATAATAATCAACTAAGACATTTTAATAACTTGCAATAATACATTATGATTCTAAGATAAAGTAAATATATCAACGACAATGTAGCTCATTTAAATTTCGATTTGAATAGATAAAGTAAATAATTTATTCTTATTCTCTATTTTGATTTCAACCCATTCACTTCAAGTCCATCCTGATTTCATCCTATTCCGGTTACTTATTGGTAAATGCACTATTAAGTAAGTGGGATAGAAATAGGATTGTCAAATCCTATGCCATCGCGAACCATTACTATCTCCAGCCAAGTATGCATGAGAACCTCCTTTTGCTTCTCACTCTCACTCTCTATTTCTTTTTTCCTATTTCGAAATTCCAACACAAGAAACAACGGTATAAAACTATTCGTTAATGCAATAAATAATTGGGTCAATTGATACAATCCTACTAAAGTACAAAAGAGAAACTCTTGTACACTTGAGAAATCAACAAAAATATTTTCACCTAGTGTACACATAACAAATTTGAGTTCTATTTTCAATTGCCTCAGCTCTTTTCATAGATTCCCACACATAAAACGGTATATAATTAATCGATGCATGAATTAAGGAAAAAACTAATAATAGAGCTATAGACTTTTGGTATGATTAAATTAATTGGATTAAATACCTATAGGCCATCATAATTTGCTTGTGATATTTTATCCAATTAATAAATTTATGCCATATCAATTTATATAAAATAATTAAAAAGATTAATGCTTGATCTAATTTGTTTTTCTCCTTCTCACTACGTTTAATTCATGTTCATTCATTCATGATGAGTCTATCCCGAGACCTTGACAATTCCTTCCATTTCCTTCTTCAAGTTCGATACTTTTTTTTTTTAAATTCTTTAAGTTTGGTATTAAAATTATTATAGAGAAAGATAGAGAAGAACAACTGTTAGTGATATCTTTTTCAAACTTGAAGAATGAATAGGAAGGAATTGTCAAGATCTTTTTTTTTTCCTGAAATTCTTCAAGGTTAGTATTAAAATTATTAGAGAGAGAGAGAGAAAGAGAAGAACAATTAATGGTAACATTTTTTTCAATCCTTTTCCATCCTTTTTTTTGTTTATAACAATCTTTTCTTTCCTTGGTATTGAATAAAGTGCCTTTTGTTTAGTCCCCATCTATTTTCCATCTCTTTCAAAGGTCAATTAGAAAAGCCAACTATATACCAATTGAAAAAGAGGAAGCTTAACCTTCCTTAATTAATGCTTCTTGAATGTTTATCACATATACACCACACTGAATGATGTGAAATAGAATGGATAATATTGTATTAGGATGATGTGAGATTGTAGTTATAAATTCTAGTTTCCACAAAGATTTAAACGTGGCGATAGCTGAGGTGTACTTGTAAGGTAGTTGGGTACACATGTGTCACTAGAAGCTGATCTAGCATTTGAGTTTTAATCTTTGTGGCACACGATGGCTAAATAATTGTTGCAGAAATTATTTAGGCTCTGTGACATAATTGGAATTGCTTATAGTGGTTAGGTAACTAGCCATAACACATAAAATTTAGATATTTGACCATAATGATTAGTTAACTACTATGATAGCTATTTAGGTGTTTACATCATTGAGGAAGCTATTGTAGCGTAGTTAAAGCTTGGTTCCATTGCTCATGGTAAATTGGACATTAAAAAGTTTGACGAAAAGAATGACTTCAATCTTTGAAAGGTGAAAATCGAAGCCTTATTAGACTTCTTGATGATGAAGATCTTAGAAAAAAGATAGGAAAGGCATGTAGTACCTAGGGTTGGTAATTTAAGGGCTTGGGCCGGGCTTTGCCAAGCCCAGGACTAGGCCCATATCTTGTTTAAAAAGTCCAGGCCCTCTCAAAGCCCATCTAAATTGGGTGGGCTTTGGGCGGGCCGGGCCTTGATGGGCCTGGGCGGCTTGAGCTTTTTCGAATTTTCAATTTTTTTAATAAAATTATAATTTTTCAAAACATAATTATCCAATACATAATACTACAATAGGCTAAAAACTTAAACATAATAAAAAATATATATAAAAATACTAACATCACAAGTACTATACACAACATACAAATCAAGTAATCAACCACTAATATATAAAAAAAAACTAATCCAATATTTGCGGGCCATCTTCGTCCTCATCCTTCAATTTCTCGCCAGTAAAAATTTCTTATTCAGGAACTCCACCTAATAAACAAAATGTTAAAATATATAATAAAGTAAAATAATTAGTAATTAATTTTGTAAAAAAATATTTTTATACCTCTACTGCTAGTAGCCCATAACCAATGCTGAGAGCACATGATAGCTTCCAACGTGTCTGGATGTAGTCTACTTCGATGTGGACTCAATGTTCTACCTCCCGTACTAAAAGCCGACTCCGAGGCAACAGTTGTCACAGGTATGGCTAGCAAATCCTTGGCCAACTTCGCCAAAATAGGATATTTACCTTTGTTCATCTTCCACCATTGTAAAACATCAAAATCTAGAGTTCTTTTGACTAAAGGATCCTCCAAATACCTATCTAAGTCGGACTTCGAACTAATATGAGATTGGTCAGAAGAAACAACAAGTGTGGTAGAAGACTCACCAACAACACCATATCTCGTAGTTGCGGATTTGGCCTTATAATAATTCATCATTTAATCACAAAGCTCCCGCACTCTCTTAAGTTGATTTTCAAGGCCGACTACATAAATCTTCGGATAATAATAATTAATCAACATCATCTTGTATCTCGGATCAAGAATAACAGCCATGACCAATACCCCACTAATCTCATCCCAATACTTCAAAAATTTTCCAATCATGTTATCCGCCATATTCTTAACTGCAGGAACATCGGATGTTTGCCACCCCTTCAATGCAATCCTCATTTTACAAACCAATGGAAAAAAAAAGATTACCAGTGGGGTATGTTGTACCCGAAAACATCTCAGTCAACTTTGAAAAAGGCCTCAAATAATCTAGCATTTGCTTAGCCAACTCCCATTCCTCACTATTAGGCAAACACTTGTATTGTGGCTCAAGTGTTTGCAGTCGAGAAAAAACACTTTTGTACTTCACTGCAAGTTCAAGCATCGCAAAAGTCGAATTCCATCTAGTTGGACAATCAAGCCCCAACTTTTTCACATCTATTTGTATTTGACGACATGCCAACTCAAACTTTTCCACCCGTTTTGGCGATGAACTCCAGTAAGACACACTGTCTCTAACACGTGTAATACCACTCTCAATCACCGACAACCCATCCTTCACAATTAAATTCAAAATATGAGCCGCACACCTCATATGAAAAAAATTACCGCTCAATATCATTGACTCAGTGGACAACAATCCCTTCAATCTTGCAACCATCGCATCATTAGTTGAACAATTATCCAAAGTAACCATGGATAACTTTCTATCTAGATTCCAATCCATCAAACACTTCACCAAAATTTGGGAAATGCAATCAGCTGTATGTAGGGCTTGCACATATATAAATCTGTTCAAATTTAAATAAAAATTTTTTAAAGTTAATAAAGTGTCTATACTATACAAATTTAAATACAAAATTTAAATATTTAATAAAGTAAAAATACCTTAGAATTCGACTTTGCAAATGCCAAGAGTTGTCAATGAAATGTCCTGTAACAACCATATAACCTTTCTTTTGATTACAAGCCGTCCACATGTCTGTAGTAATTGCCACCCTACTATTAGTAATCTCCAACAAATTCATTGCCTTCCCCTTTTCAATATTATATATCTTAAATATCTCACTCTTTAAAGTGTTTCTGGACATATGCTTCACCAATGGATTGCAATAATCAACAAAATCTCTAAATGACTCATACTCCACAAATCTAAGAGGAAGCTCATGTTTAACAACAACTGTTGTAAGTTTTTGACGTGCAACCAATGGATCAAATTTCTGAATTCCAAGCTCACCACTTTCGGTTTTCACCAAGTGTTGCTTATTCTCAAAAACTTCTTCAATTGTCGGTTGATTAAAACCATGAATTTGTCTAGTATGTCTATTCAAATGACTAGTTCCCGATCCACAAGAAAGAACCGTTCCACAATGATTGCATTTTGCCTTTGCTACACCACCAACATTTAGTTTTGTGAAATGGTCCCAACAATTTGAAACAACCCTCTGTTTTCTTTTTTTATCACTCCGCATTTCTTCTTGAACATTTTCCGACTCCACAGATGGATTTGAAGGCAAATTAGAAGATTCAGAAACATTTTCCATTATAAACCTATACAAAATTAAAGGAGATAAAATATTAAATTAATAAATTAATTAAGCTAAGTGTAAATGCAGTAAACGCATATTGCATTTACAAGCACAACAGTGACAGGACAATAAATTTACAATGTCCAGAACTCCATAGTCCATACAATATGTGAATTGTGAATTAAATTATCACCAGAAAATTCATCTTCAAAATGCCAAGTAAATTAGAGATTGAACAAACTGGAAATAAATAATTGTCAATTATGGGGCATGATTGCAAGTAAATTCCTTCAATCATAAGTAAAGACGCCACTTAATAAATGCCAAGTAAATTCATCTTCAAAATGAATTCAATCAAAACATTTTCTCTTCACTTGCACTCAAATTATGACCGCCCCGTATTCCCAGACCCTTACAAATCATCATTCTTAAGCTCACCCAACAAGCAAAAGCATCACACTCTCTCATTTCAACAAACCCAAAAACAAAAATTTCACTCTTTGTTCATCACAAACTTGTCCCAATCCCACATTGATAAAAAAGCAGACAAAGATGGAAAGAGAATAAACCTTGAATTTTAGATAATTGCGCGGCTATGCTGGTGGGTGGGAGGAATCGCGTGGCTGTGCTGGTGGGTGGGAGGAATCGCGCGGCTATGCTGGTGGGTGGGAGGAATCGCGCGGCTGTGCTGGATCGCGCGGCTGTGCTGGTGGGTGGGAGGAATCATGCGGCTGTGCTGGTGGGTGGGAGGAATCATGCGGCTGTGCTGGTGGGTGGGAGGCGCTGCTGGACACGCGAGAGATGCTGTTGCTGCCTTGCTGGGTGGTTGGGCGATGGCTAATGCTGCTGCTACTGGAATCTGTTGCTGCTGCTGCTGGACGGTGGATGGCTGATGGTTGATGCTGGCTGGACGCTGCTGGAATCTGGAGATGCTCGCTGTTGTTGGCTGAAGGCGGCGAGAACAGTGAGTGAGAACGGAGAGGTGAGTGAGAAGTGAGGGAATGAGCCACGAGGGATTTACCGATTTAGGGATTTTGTCACAGTTGAAATTGAATATTATAAATTGTTTTGCTATGTTACACTTACAACTTACAAGTTACAAGTTACAGACTCACAGACACAGTCACGGGAATGACTAATGAGGGATTTTTAATTGTTTTGTTTTAGTTTTTTTTAATTTTAATTTTATGAAATATTAATATATTATACAGTTTTTTTTAAAAATATATATCTATTATTTATTATAAAGTCCAGGCTTAAGCCCGGACTTTTCAATTAGGCCCTTGACTGAGCCCATATGTTATGAGCTTTGTTAATTATGAGCCTTTATCCATAATTTCAAGCCGCGGGCCGGTGCGGGCCTGGGCCGGCCTGGGCTTTTCTGCCAACCCTATTAGTACCATCATTTAAGCCTTAGAGATAAAGTTCTTAGGGAAGTTTTAGGAGAAAAATATGCTTTAGATATCTGGGGGAAGCCTATAAAAGTCTTCATGATAAAAATCTTTAGCAAATAGATTTTATATAAATAAAGGATTTAATACTCTCTTAATAGAGGAAGGTTCTTCTATTACAGAGCACATTCATAACTTCAACAAGGAGATTATAGAGTTGAGGTTATTAATGTGAACATTAGGGACAAAGACAAAGCAATCATATTGTTGAGTTTCTTGTTGGACTTCAATGAGTACTTAGTGGAAATCTTACAGCACAGAAAACAAAGTTTAACCATGGAAGATGCTAAGGCTGCTCTTGACTCAAAAGAGATACAGAAGAAATTTAGGTACTTCAAGTACCTCAGGTTTTAGAGATGGTCTGACAACAATTAAAGATAGGTTTGAGAGGAGGACTTAAAAAAGAATCACAACAGATCTACATCTAATAACAGGGGTAAAAAAAATTTCTTTTGTAAAAAAAAAGGTTATTTTAACAGAGATTGCCTAACAAAGAAAGTTAAGGCAGCAAAACTTAAGGAGAATTAAGGTCGTGTTGTAGCAATTGCATCAGAGGATCCACAACCAAGATCAACATATTCTGCTCGCATTAGATGTGAAAATAAATGGCAAGTGGATTATAGACTGAGGCTTTCTTTTTATATGAGTCGTAATTGTTGAAAATTTCAAAATTGAAATTCAAATACACATGCATTCATTCAACTTTGGAGAGGCAAATTTGGAGATAAATTCCTAACATCAATTGACCAACTTGCATACACATTCAACATTGGAGAGGCAAATTTGAAGACAAATTCCTAAGGTAGGTGCCTAATTTTGTTGACAATTATGTTGGGGTTGGTGCAATAGTGCACCCCATTTTTCTTATAAATAGAAGACAATTCCTCATTTGTTAGTGCATCCAAATTTTGTGAGATTTCCAAGAGAGTTTTTAGTAGAGAAATTCTTAGTTGTTAAGGGAATTTGGGTGTATTAGGTATTGTATTTTTTGAGAGTTTTTCCACTTTTGTAAATTCTCATTATTAGTAAAATTATCTTACAGTATTTGCCTGTGGACGTAGACATTACGCTGAACCACGTAAATTATTGTGTCCTATTTTCTTCGTATTTGTTTGTCACATTTATATTTCTCCAGAAGTCGCAGTATTAGTAATTGCTCACCCCGCACTTCCACAGCAATTGGTATTAGAGCAGAAGGTTCGTGCTTGGGGTATATGTTGAGTGTTAGAAAATGTATATTTATAAAGGAGAAAAATCATCATTTTACACTTCAAGTTTTACTAACACCCTTACTTTTATGTATTTAAGCTTCTTGTCATTTAATTATGTGTGTTGTATTATAATTAAGTATTTTATGTATTTTAGGGGCATCATAGTCATTTCACAATGAACAAGACATCAGACGGCAAAACGAACATCACTTTTGAACTCAGGATTGTCGAAAACCTTAAGAGGAGCATAAAATGAAAAATGGCACTGTTCACATGTACGGTACTATCTACGTTACTGTTCACGATACTGTTCACATACACAGATCGATGATGTGGCATTGACCGATGATATGGCATTGACTGATGAGGTGTCACGATCCTGTTGGACTAAAATTCTTATACACTGTTGATTGGTGACGTGGCAGCATGTTAATGGACCAAAAATTATTTGTACAGTATATGCATATACATAGGATTATTTTCAACCAAATTGTGTTACTGTTCAAGCCAGGTCAAACCGTATCACTATTCAAACCACGTACTGTTGACTGATGACGTGACACAGTCCTGAGCATCCAAACTGTTTTTAATCTGATGGCCATGATTTACTCAATGTATCTATAAAAAGGGGGCCTCCCCCCTAATTTGGCATCTCTGAATCTATTTTTGGACTCTATTTTCTGTAATTCTTTCTCCATCTTGTATTTTCTACGTATTTTAATAAATTCTCATTTTGCCCCTAGTTCAATTATGAGTAGCTAATTTTCTTTCAAGCTGGGTTGAAGGTGAAGTCTCAACATGTGTCATGGGCTTTATTTGGTAAATTTATTTTCTCTTCTCCTCTAGTTTTTGTGGATGTTTTCTACATATTTTAATAAATTCTCATTTTGCCCCTAGTTCAATTATGAGTAGCTAATTTTCTTTCAAGCTGGGTTGAAGGTGAAGTCTCAACATGTGTCATGGGCTTTATTTGGTAAATTTATTTTCTCTTCTCCTCTAGTTTTTGTGGATGTTTTCTACATATTTTAATAAATTCTCATTTTGCCCCTAGTTCAATTATGAGTAGCTAATTTTCTTTCAAGCTGGGTTGAAGGTGAAGTCTCAACATGTGTCATGGGCTTTATTTGGTAAATTTATTTTCTCTTCTCCTCTAGTTTTTGTGGATGTTTTCTACATATTTTAATAAATTCTCATTTTGCCCCTAGTTCAATTATGAGTAGCTAATTTTCTTTCAAGCTGGGTTGAAGGTGAAGTCTCAACATGTGTCATGGGCTTTATTTAGTAAATTTATTTTCTCTTCTCCTCTAGTTTTTGTGGATGTTTTGACTTCTCGTAGACAAATAATAATAATCTTGTCTAGATACCACCCAGATTTCACCGGTTCCCTAATACAAGGTTATTATTATTTGGCACGATAAGCCCTTAACACCATATTGATTAGAGTGTGGTTCATGAGGTGTGGATTCCCCCCTCATGATTTAATTGGCACTAATAAGGAATATTTAGCCCATGGTGCATGTTGATATGAATCCAGGTACCCAAGTGTTTCATTTCATTAGATTTCTCTTCAATTTATTCTCGTCATTTCAATTCCAATTTTAAGATAATCTAAATCACTTTCACCACAAATCCAAACATCTATTTATACAAAATTAATTCTACATATAATTAAAATTCACCTCCTTGTGGGATCGACACTCGTCACCATTAATCTATTCTACAATAGATTCGTGCACTTGCGAGTTCAATAAAATTTGCACAACAGTATATGGCACTGTTCACATATACGGTAATGTTCATTGATACGGTGGAGACGGCCATTTATATTTGGGAGACAGTCTATTGTAAATAGTGTGTATTTTTGCATGTTTAGGAAAGTTCTGTCAATAAGGCGATAAGAGCTTAAGGAGTTTGGGTTTTAAGTGGGACCGTTATGACCCCTCCATTCTCCTGAGAACTTTTCTGGTGCATTTATTCACGCGAAATAAACATCATAGAGGCTATTTTTTAAGTGTAAATAGTTATTGAAGAAACTGATCATTTGAAATAAAAAGAATGGCAGAGGCATCGTTGTCGTCTTCATCAGCGAGGACTACTGTAACTAATGCAAAGTTTGAAGTGGAGAAATTCGATGGTACCAATAATTTTGTTTTGTAGCAATGTGAGGTGTTGGATGTCTTATGTCAGCAAGAGTTGGGCGTTGATCTTACTGAAAAGCCTGACATGATGGATGACAAGGAGTGGATAAAGATCAATAGATAGGCATGTGGTACTATTCGTCTATGTTTGGTTAAAGATCATAAATACTCTGTCATGAAGGAGACATTGGCAAAGAAATTGTGGGAGACACTGGAAGAAAAATATATGAAGAAAAACCTTGAAAATAGGCTTTATATGAAGGAAAAAACTCTATCGATTTACATATACATCTGGCATGTCAATGAATGACCATGTGAACTCATTCAACAAAATATTGGCGGATTTGCTAAATCTGGATGAGAGAATTGAAGATAAATATAAGGCACTGTTGTTGTTGAATTCCCTTCCTGATGAATATGATCATCTCACCACCACTTTGCTTTATGGGAAGGACAATGTCACATTTGATGTTGTATGCAATGCGTTGTACAACTCTGAGACCATAAAGGAAGACAGAAAGGATCACAAAGATACAGTTGCAGAAGCATTGACAGCGAGAGGTCGTTCACAAAGCCGTAAACCTAGAAAAAAAGAGTAAGTCTAAAGGGAGTCCTGCCAAAGATGAATGTGCTTTTTGTCGCAAGAAAGGGCATTGGAAGAAAAATTGTCCTAAGTTACAAAAGGGCAAGGTTACTTATGATGCATGTGTAGTAGAGCATGATGATGAGTCAGACTTTAGTCTGGTTGGCATAACGTTGATATGTTACTCAGATGAGTGGATTTTATATTCGGGTTGTACTTATCATATGTGTCTTAATAAGGGCTGGTTTCCTAACTTCAAAGAGCTAGACGGTGGAGTTGTTTTTATGGGCAATGACAATGCTTGTAAAACCTTGGGAATAGGTACAATCTAATTAAAGAATCATGATGGCTCAATCCAAGTCTTGACAGATGTTCGCTATGTACCAAGCTTGAAGAAAAATATGATCTCATTAAGAGTCATAGAATCTAAAGGGCTCACAATCACTTTGAGAGATAGATTGTTGAAGGCAGTAGCTGGGGCGCTGATGGTGATGAAAGGCACAAGAAGAAATAACTTGTACTATTTCCAAGGAAGTACAACTATTGGATCAGCATCAACAGTTTCTGGAAAAGATGCAGACTCAGAAGCAACCAAGTTGTGGCATATGCGTTTGGGACATGCTGGTGAAAAAACTTTGCAGACTTTGGTGAAGCAAGGCTTATTGAAAGGTACAAATTCTTGCAAATTAGAAATTTGTGAACATTGTGTTCTGGGCAAGCAGACAAGGGTAAAGTTTGGTTCAACAATTCACGATACAAAAGGAATTCTGGACTATATTCACAGGGATGTGTGGGGGCCTACCAAAACAGCTTCTTTGGGAGGTATGCACTATTTTGTTACTTTTGTTGATGATTATTCAAGAAAAGTGTGGGTGTATTTGATGAAAAATAAGAATGAAGTTTTGGGCATATTTCTGAAATGGAAGAAAATGATCGAGACTCAGACTATTCGAAAAGTCAAAAGACTTCGCTCAAACAATGGTGGTGAGTACAAGAATGATCCATTTATTCAAATATGCCAAGATGAGGGCATTTTACGATCCTTCACTGTTCGAGATACGCCACAGCATAATGGGGTGGCAGAACGCATGAACCGAACTATACTGAAGAAAGTTCGGTGTATGTTGTCCAATGTTGGATTTTTTAACTTGTATATGTTCATAATATTGATTTTGATGATAAAAAACTTTAAATGACTTTGATTAAAATGTTGGAGCTATTCATTAATAAAAAAAAGCCTTATAATCATTCAAATTATGTTTATGAAAAATGGAAAATTACTAAACTCAAATTAAAAAATGATTCCTTGCAACATTTAGCTACCTAAGTGAATCTGGAAATAAACGGTGAACCGTTTTCTTTAAAACGGTTAACCAATAAAATCCAAAGAGGAAAAATTGCTTAAGCTCTAAGTAGTTAGGCAAAACAAAAAACACAAATATGTTGGGAAGGTCACTAGAATTAAACGGCAAACCGTTTATTAATAAACGGTTAATCGGTAAATTCCAGATTGGAAGCATATGCTAATCTTTTACCGTTTAAAAGAAACAGATAAGGCTATTTCGTTTTGGCAAGTCACTGGAAATAACCGGCGAACCGTTAACACCAAACGGCTAACCGATAAATTTCAAAATGTCATTCCTTGCTAATCTTTAACCGTTTAGTAAGAACGGATAGCTGAAGTTTGTTTTGCAGGTCTCTGGAATTTAACGGCGAAAGGGTAATGACAAACGTTCAACCGTTTATTTGAATTTTGGCTCAATGGTAACTTTGACCAGAATAAACGGTTAACGGTTAACGGTGATCCGTTTATGGCAGACAGTCAGTAACAATTATTTTTCAGCTTTAACTATAAATAAGCACATTCAAATTCAAACAAAAGTTTATCACAACACTATCATTGAGCTTATAATCGAGAATACAACCTTCATAGAGCTTTAAACTCATTCTTGCTTCATTTATTCACATATTGAGTATTGATTTGTAATCTTAAGTATTGTGAGAGTGAAAAACAAAATTTAAAATTTTTGTTTTGAGTGATTGTAAGTATTGGGATATACTTGGGTTAAGAGATTGGGGATAATCTCTTGTTGTAAAGGTTTGTTGACACTTTTGAAGTCAAGTATAAGCATTTGAAGCCCTTGAGGCTTACTTAGTGAAATCCTCAAGCCCGAAAAGCTTGGAGGCGAGGACGTAGGCGAGGTTGGCCAAACCACGTAAAAATCTCCGTGTTTGAATCTCTCTTCCCTTATCTTTTTATATTGTGATTAATTAATTTATTATTACTTAAAATTAGTTTTTATATTTTCATTGAGTTTTGTTCTAGAATTGAATAATTTTTAGAATCTCAATTCAGCCCCCTCTTGGGTTGCATAACTAGAATTTCAGGATTGGGCAAAGAGTTTTGGGCTGAGGCAGTTGTATATATGTGCCATCTGATCAACCGTTTGCCATTAACTGTAATTAAGGGCAGAATACCCATGAAGATGTGGACTAGTAAACCTGCTACTGATTATGATTCTTTATATGTTTTTGGTTCCACTTCTTATTATCATGTAAAGGAATCTAAGTTAGACCCAAAAGCAAAGAAAGCATTGTTCATAGGTATAACTGGTGGAATAAAAGGATACCGTCTCTAGTGTCTGGTTACGAAGAAGATTATTTTTAGCAGAGATGTAACTTTTGATGAATTAGTCATTTTGAAATAAAAAGTTTCTCAAGAGGATGACAAGACCAGTAGCACTTTGCAGCAGGTGGAGTTTGAAAAAGTTAAAGTTGATCCAGCTGGTGTCGATGAGACGAATGGTGATTCTCCATCAACTGAAGATGATGAAGAGGTTCTAACCCAGGAACTTTCACAACAACAAGATTCAATTGCATATAGCATGCCACACAGAGAGATTCGCAGACCTTTTTCTCAAGAGGATGACAAGACCAGTAGCACTTTGCAGCAGGTGGAGTTTGAAAAAGTTAAAGTTGATCCAGCTGGTGTCGATGAGACGAATAGTGATTCTCCATCGACCGAAGATGATGAAGAGGTTCTAACCCAGGAACTTTCACAACAACAAGATTCAATTGCATATAGCATGCCACACAGAGAGATTCGCAGACCTTCTCGCTTTGTTGATATGGTGGCCTATACACTTCCAATTGTAGATGATGATGTTCCTTCCACTTACAGAGAAGCAGTAAGTAACCCAGAAAGTATACAGTGGAAGAGAGCAATGAACGAAGAAATGCAGTCTCTTCACAAAAATGAAACTTGGGAGTTAGTTACATTGCCTAAGGAAAGGAAGGCAATTGGATGCAAATGGGTATATGCAAAAAAGGAAGGATTTCCTCGTAAAAATGAAATTCGATACAAGGCTAGATTGGTAGCGAAGGGTTATGCTCAGAAGGAAGGAATTAACTACAATGAGGTATTTTCTTCAGTTGTGAAACACTCGTCTATTCGAATTTTGCTAGCGATGGTTGCGCAATTTGATCTTGAACTAGTTCAACTTGATGTAAAAACTGTATTTTTACACGGTGATTTGGAAGAGGAAATCAACATGACTCAGGCAGATGGATTCATGGTTGCTGCAAAAGAAAATTAGGTTTGCAAATTGACAAAGTCACTTTAAGAGTTGAAACAATCTTCAAGGCAGTGGTACAAGTGATTTGATCGATTTATTACAGGGCAAAGGTACACAAGAAATAAATTTGATCATTGTGTGTATTTTCGCAAGCTACAGGAAGGATGTTTCATTTATTTGCTATTGTATGTTGATGATATGCTAATAGCATCGAAGAGCAAAGATGAGATTGAGAAGTTGAAAACTCAACTCAATCAAGAATTTGAGATAAAATATCTAGGCGAAGTTAAGAAGATTCTTGGCATGGAGATATGCAAAGATAGAGCTCGTGGCAAAGTAAGCTTGCCTCAGAAGCAATATTTAAAGAAAATACTATAGTAGTTTGGCATGACTGAGCAGACAAAACCTGTAAGTACCCCGTTGGCTTCTCATTTCAACTTTTCTACACAATTATCTCCTTTAACAGATGTGGAACGAGAGTACATGTTACAAGTTTCGTATTCAAATGCAGTGGGTAGCTTAATGTATGCAATGGTGTATACATGGCCTGACATTTCACATGCAATTGGTATAGTGAGCAGGTATATGCATAATCCTGGTAAAGGACATTGGCAAGCTGTGAAATGGATTCTACGGTACATTCAGAAGACCGTGGATGTTGATTTACTGTTTGAGAGAGGCGATACACTTGGTCAATGTGTGATTGGGTACGATGATTCTGATTATGCTGGTGATTTGGACAAACGACGGTCAACCACCGGATATGTATTTACTTTTGTTGGAGGGCCAATAAGTTAGAAGTCTACACTATAGTCTACAGTTGCATTGTCAACCACAGAAGCTGAGTACATGGCAATTACAGAGGCTGTTAAAAAGGCTATTTGGTTACAAGGCTTGCTTGAAAACTTGGGATTTGCACAGGAGCACATTAATGTTTATTATGATAGTCAAAGTGCTATTCATTTAACAAAAAACAAAGTTTATCATGCGCGTACGAAGTACATCGACATACGCTTTCATTTTGTGCGGGAAATTGTTGATGATGGGAAGATTCTTCTTCAGAAAATCAAGACTGCAGAGAATCCCGCAAATATGTTGACTAAGGTGGTGATGACGATCAAGTTTGAGCATTGTCTAAACTTGATCAATATCTTACAAGTTTGACAATTGTCAGAGAAGACAGAGATTGGAGGATGGATTGTCGATAGTCGACTCAGATTTGGATAAAATCTTCGTCGAGGTGAAGAATTGTTGAAAATTTCAAAATTGGAATTCAAATACACATGCATGCATTCAACTTTGGGGAGGCAAATTTGAAGACAAATTCCTAGCATCAATTGACCAACTTGCATACACATTCAACATTGGAGAGGCAAATTTGAAGACAAATTCCTAAGGTAGGTGCTTAATTTTTGTTGACAATTATGTTGGGGTTGGTGCAATAGTGCACCCCATTTTTCATTTTTTCTTATAAATAGAAGGCAATTCCTCATTTGTTAATGCATCCAAATTTTGTGAGATTTCCAAGAGAGTTTTTGGTAGAGAAATTCTTAGGTGTTAAGGGAATTTGGGTGTATTGGGTATTGGGTTTTTTTTAGAGTTTTTCTACTTTTGTAAATTCCCATTATTAGTAAAATTATCTTTCAGTCTTTGTCCTTGGACGTAGGCATACGCCAAACCATGTAAATTATTGTGTCCTATTTTCTTTGTAGTCACATTTATATTTATCCAGAAGTCGCAGTATTAGTAATTGCTCACCCCGCGCTTCCGCAAGTAATCGAAACTTGTTTTTAGATTACTAAGTAATTGATGGTGGCAAGGTGTTGATGGGAAACAACATGAGTTGTATAGTTACTGATATATGAGAATTAGGATTTAAGAAACTAAAGCAAGTTTGACATGTTACAAACTTGAAGAGGAATCTTATCTCTTTATGTATGCTTGAGAATATAAGGTATAAATTTAAGGGTGAAAATGGATCTTTGACGGTGATTAAAGGTTCGTTATTTGTAATCAAAGAAGAGAGGAAGAATGGTATCTATGTGTTGAAGGGTGTCTCAGTGACTGACAGTGTATCTATGCATTCTAAGGTAACATCTAATAAGATCAGGCTTTGGCACTTAAGGTTTGGTCATATTAGTGAGGAGCTAAATAGGCATGGTGTTTTAGGTGATGACAAAATTGAGCAGCTAGAGTTTTGTGAACAATTCATATTGAGCAAAGTTATTAGCGTGAAATTTAATATTACGAAACATAGAATTAAAGGTGCCTGAATTACATCCACTCAACTCCAGTTAACTAAGATGGAGGTGCTGGTACTTTCTCTCATTAATTAATGATTGCTCAAGAAAAATTTGGATTTATATGCTAAAGTCCAAAAATCAAGTATTCAATATTTCTAAGACTTGAAAAGCACTAACACATAAGTAAAATGGGAAGAACATTAAAAAGCTTAGGACCGACAATGAGTTATAGTTTTGCAACACAGAGTTTGATGTGTTTTGCTTAAAGCATCGGATCATTAGGCACAGAACAGTAGCCATGACACCTCAATAGTACGGGCTTGTTGAAAGGATGAATAAAATACTGCTGATTAAGAAACCCTTTAGTTGCATTAGATTGCTTGATACCAGAAGAGAAATGGTGTGATATTTTATATATTGTACAAAGCTAAAGATCTTCAAGTGCCTCGTGTATGCTCATATGAAGCAAGAAAAGTTGGAACCAAGAGCTTTGAAAGCAATCTTTATATGCTATCCTGCTGAAAGAATCAAGGTCTAAAAGTTATCATGCGTTGACTTTAGGCCTCTAAAATGCATCATAAGTAGGAATGTCATATTGCATGAAATTGATATGATAAAAAGTGCAACTAATCATGATAAAAAGATTTATAAAGATGAAAAAGTAGAATTTGAGGTGGAGCTTACTAAAAAGAATGCTGAGAAAGTTAATCAAGGAGTAGGAGTACTTGAAAAGCACCTAAAAAATCAACAAAAACCCGTAGTCTTCAAACTGAACTCTCAGATTATCAATTAGTAAGGGATAGATAGAGAAGGTCAGTAAGGTCACCTAAGACTGTTTATTGTAGAGGAGGTAAACGAAGATGAACCTAAGACATATGCAGAAGTAATATTACGTAGTGACAAGAAATAGTCAAGCCATGCCATACAAGCGAAAATGGATTCACTAGATAAGAATCAGACTTGGTCATTTGTATAAAGACATGTGGAGAAAAAGATAGTGGGAACAAGTGAATGTTCAAGGTATTTGGAAGTGAAGACAAAATATTCCCAGTAAAGAATCTTTGTATGGATGAAGCAGTCACAAGATAGTGGTACAAAAGGTTTGATATATTGCTCAAAATGGGTTCAACAGAAGCAAGTTTAACAGTTGTGTAGATCTAAAGAACATCTAGTAAGGTGGAGCTACCTATCTACTACTATATATAAACGATATGCTCATTGCATGCAAAAATATGAAAGAAATTAGAAAGCTAAAAATGTTGTTGAGTGGTAAATTTGAGATGTAGGATCTAAGGTCATGTTCGATTGGGGGTAGAGGAGGCAGGAAAGGAGAGGATTTCCATTTCCACATGGCTTTCCTTTGTTAGATTGGCAAAAAGTCATCAGAAATCTAATTCTGTTCTATCTCCATTTTCCATTATTTGAGGAATTCATTTTCCTCTATCACGAGCAAGGAAACTTGATTTCCATTCCAGCAAAAAGCTTGATTTCTCTATTTTACCCTTAATTAAATGTTGATTTTCAATTTTATCCTTCAAACAAATTTAAACGAAACAACCCTAACTTTCACTTTCTTCTTCGATTTTTGACTTAACAAAACCTCTTAAAATTGTTATTGATCCATTCTAAACTTCCAGCAGCTTTCACCAGTGATGGCTGGACATTTTAGCGATAAGGCTGCTCATGATGAGGGGAAGGAGAAGAAGACTTATTGAGTTTGCTAGAACATGTATCGAGGAATAAGGCAAAGGCCAGGGGAAAATTGGTCACTGAAATTGGAGACCCTTACAAGGGCTTTCGCATTCGTCTCGGCACTTTCAACATAGTCGAAGAAGCCGCAGGAGCTTATGCTGAAGTCGCCGAGCGTATCTGCCGCAACAAGGCCAAGCTCAACTTTGCTCACCCGCTGCCGCGAATAACGCCACCTCCAACTAAGAAACGCTGCATGCAATTCCCTGAGTTGAATCGGCTGAGCTTTGAAGATTTCTTTTTTATTTTTTTATTTTTTTGAAAAAGAAGATGACTTTGTAATTGATTTGAGTTTATAAACAATTGGTTTTTAGTTAAAGCACTTTTGATATTAAAAATATATAACTCAATTGAGGATGTAATATTAACATAGTGGCTGCAAAGGATAAATTTGGTAGGTTAATTCCTCTATTAATTTTATGTCCGACTGAACAAGGGAAACTGGGCTCCCCATAATTTTCTTCTCCTTTCCTTTCTCCTATTCTCTTTTCTCTTCCTCTCCTTCTAATATTTTCTTACAACCAAACACGGCCGATTCAGGGTTGGCAAAACAACGGGCCCGGACCGGGTTTGGCCATGCCCGGAATTGGCCCAGATTGATACAACAACTGATCGGACCGGGGATTATGCTTGGTTTTCCCACATACGGTCCGGGCCATGCCCGACACCTTCCGGTCTTCTCTGACCAGGTTAAAGCTGGTAGGTTTTTAATCCAGGTTTTCTCTGCCCAGGTTAAAGCTGAATTAGAAAAGAGTTAAGGGGCACAAACAAAAAACAGTAACATTGGTGTCGTGGAATAAACCCGATTGAATTTTGATCAAGAAAATGAAATAATTCAAAATTTGCAACTGACCAGTGACAATATGGTTCTCGAAAACTGACATTTTAATACACTAGTTAAAGTAAAAATTAGGAATTCTCACTCAATCAAATATATGCATCTATAATTATTCAGTTTTCTAATAAAATGCAACTCAGACAACAAAGGCACCAACAATTGTAGAAATTTTCAGAAAATATCCAAATTTCCAACACATATTACTTAGCATTCTCAAACTTGAAGTTACTCAACCTCACACTAGATCATAATTTCAAGCAATAACATACCTCCCTCAGGAAAACTAACTTAAACAAACCAACAAGCATTCGGAAAAAAATATGAAATGACAAAAAAGAACATTACTAATGCCAATGGCTGCTGCTGCAACAACGATGTTGTCCATGTTGGAGATTCGCTCTAGCTCAAAATAATTTTTAAACACCGCCATTTTTTTCTTGATCAAAGTATTTTTTGAAATGAATTTATTTCTCTTTTTTACGGGGGCTGATTCGCGAGAGATTACAGGAGCGAGCTCGTGGTGGCATGATGCGGCTAGAGTTTTGTGGAGGCGCGGTGCAACAGTGGGTGGGGGCTGCTGGTTAGTTTAACGAGAGTTGGAGAGGAGCTACGGCTGTGAGGCTTGTTAATGAGAGGGAGAGTATTAGGGATTTAGGGCTTCATTAATTCATTATATATATATATATATATATATTTTTTAGTTAAAGCACTTTTGATATTAAAAATATATAACTCAATTGAGGATGTAATATTAACATAGTGGCTGCAAAGGATAAATTTGGTAGGTTAATTCCTCTATTAATTTTATGTCCGACTGAACAAGGGAAACTGGGCTCCCCATAATTTTCTTCTCCTTTCCTTTCTCCTATTCTCTTTTCTCTTCCTCTCCTTCTAATATTTTCTTACAACCAAACACGGCCGATTCAGGGTTGGCAAAACAACGGGCCCGGACCGGGTTTGGCCATGCCCGGAATTGGCCCAGATTGATACAACAACTGATCGGACCGGGGATTATGCTTGGTTTTCCCACATACGGTCCGGGCCATGCCCGACACCTTCCGGTCTTCTCTGACCAGGTTAAAGCTGGTAGGTTTTTAATCCAGGTTTTCTCTGCCCAGGTTAAAGCTGAATTAGAAAAGAGTTAAGGGGCACAAACAAAAAACAGTAACATTGGTGTCGTGGAATAAACCCGATTGAATTTTGATCAAGAAAATGAAATAATTCAAAATTTGCAACTGACCAGTGACAATATGGTTCTCGAAAACTGACATTTTAATACACTAGTTAAAGTAAAAATTAGGAATTCTCACTCAATCAAATATATGCATCTATAATTATTCAGTTTTCTAATAAAATGCAACTCAGACAACAAAGGCACCAACAATTGTAGAAATTTTCAGAAAATATCCAAATTTCCAACACATATTACTTAGCATTCTCAAACTTGAAGTTACTCAACCTCACACTAGATCATAATTTCAAGCAATAACATACCTCCCTCAGGAAAACTAACTTAAACAAACCAACAAGCATTCGGAAAAAAATATGAAATGACAAAAAAGAACATTACTAATGCCAATGGCTGCTGCTGCAACAACGATGTTGTCCATGTTGGAGATTCGCTCTAGCTCAAAATAATTTTTAAACACCGCCATTTTTTTCTTGATCAAAGTATTTTTTGAAATGAATTTATTTCTCTTTTTTACGGGGGCTGATTCGCGAGAGATTACAGGAGCGAGCTCGTGGTGGCATGATGCGGCTAGAGTTTTGTGGAGGCGCGGTGCAACAGTGGGTGGGGGCTGCTGGTTAGTTTAACGAGAGTTGGAGAGGAGCTACGGCTGTGAGGCTTGTTAATGAGAGGGAGAGTATTAGGGATTTAGGGCTTCATTAATTCATTATATATATATATATATATATATATATATATATATATATGTATATAAATAGGTATCAGGTGTAATACCAATAACAACCAACTATTGATTTCTGTTCAAATATTAATAAATTGTGAAAATTTAAATTGTTTTAAATTAAATTACAGAAACTTAAACATACATAAAATTAAACTTTATTACAACTTTAAAAATGAAGATTATAAATCTTACATTTGAATTTCTTGAAGTAAAGCTTTAAAAGAAATTAAAGACAGGAAATTAATCTGATGACAGGAAAATTATTTCCTTCCAGATTCTTGATTCCCAATCTTTAGAGAGAGAAGGAAGAGAAGAAGAAGAAGAAGAGAGAGAAGGAAAACGAAAATCTAAAAAATTCTGAGGAGTCTCCGTTTTCCTCTAGAATTTATACAAATATTGGAACTTTAAACTGTAGCGCGCCTGTAACTTTTTAACTGTAGCAGGTTTTTCTTTTTATGAGGATTTTTCTATAGCTTCTCTAATGTAGTGGAGCTGTAGCAAAATCCGGAGCTTGGAATAGTAGTCTTTATACAGAATACAGGTAGAATTCAGGTGAAGAGACATGTGCGCTCTCACTTGTGTCCAAGAGACCACTCGATACAGAATTACAAAGGAAAATACAGAATAATTACGAACAAATTGAACTCTTTTTTTTTTGCATGTACAAAAATACAGATAAAGCTTTAATGCTTTAAAGGAGGAAGTATTCCAAAGCAGTCGTCTTCGTTGTCATCCCCGAGAGAAATGAACGGTTCAGGATCTCCTGAGGTGCTGGAAGAAGAACTTGCAACGGATGTCTCAGATCTTGAGGCGAGAAGTTGCTGTATCACTTTGAAATATTCATCTTCTGTTTTGGCACTGACCAGAAGAGATTGGACTTTGGATTTTTGGATAAGAAAGGTTTCCTGGGCTTTGACTTCTTTAATAGTAGGAGGTAAAAACCCTTTAGAACAGAGCCAATTTCGGATTAGGGTATAAGTTAATTTGGTCTGTTCATCAAATTTTGACCACCATTTGACTTTAAAGGTTCTTTGTTAAATAGGTTGGGACTCTTGGGTATGATATCTGAAATTCCACATCTATACCCATGGAAGAAAGAAATTAGTACAAAAATAGAGAAAGGGAGGAAACATTTTCTCAGACTTAGAAGGGATATAATGGGCTTTGAAAATGTTTAAACAATGGATGGCATTTGGAGTTAAAATTTCTGGTATTGGGCCAAAAATGTTCCACCATTGTTGAAACCAATTTGGAAGACTTTGAACGGTTATTTTTTAATTGAAGAAAAATAACCATGAGTGGGATCTTTTAGGGTTTTGGATAAAAAATGTGTTAAACCAGGCTTGTTGATAATCCCAATAGGAATAGGTCAAACAGTGTGGTAAACGCATTTGAAAATTTGGAGGGAAACTTTTATTTTTGTGGAGTTGATCACCCCACTGGTTTGGGCTCAAGACTTTTAAGATGGTAGCTGTAGAATAAGCAGGCTCAGAATGAGTTTCACTGAGAAAGAAATATTTGAATTTTACTGACTCAGTGGACTCTAGAATACTTTGGTAATAAGACTGGGGTTTTGTCAAATCCCATGGTTTGAAAAACCAGCCTTTAGGGAAAAACTTTGAAATTGCTTGAAAGGGATCAGTGTGGTAAAAACCATCTTCCATAGTTAAAATATTTTGAAAATGGGTTTTATCATACCAATCCAAAGTTTTCTTTGAAAGCTTTGGTTGTGAAAGCACAATCTGGGAGGATGCACTTTCACCAGAAAGAATAACATTTTGTGAAGAAGATTTTGAAATATCTTTGGAAATATATTTTTCTTCTTTAGGAAAAGTTTGGCTTTGAGAAACACTTTGTAATGCAAGCATAAGTTCAGGGGATTTAGAAATGGATTTTATCCATTGATTTACCTGATCATGGGTGGAAATTGCTTTGGATTTTGCTTCTTCATCTTCGATCATGTCGATCCAAGATCTGATTGGCATAGCAGAAGAGAGCAGCTTTTCTTTAGGGGAAAAGGAAGGATGGGATGCTTTAAGAGGTGACTGGGACACAGGGTCTTTGAGGATCCCTTTCCCTTTGTCTTTCTTTTTGGGCGGCATTTATCTATTTTGAAGGAATTCTCTAGTTAGAAAATCAGGGAGAGAATTTGTATCTCCTTTAATAAATTCAATGTCAAAATCAAAAACACTTAAAATGGCTTGCCATCGTGCAAAAATCTGTTTTGATGCAATGTTTTGAACATCCTTTTCTAAAACATGTTTTGCAGCTTTGCAATCAATTCTAAGTAAAAATTTTTGATTTAGTAAATCACTATGAAATTTAGATACACATAAAACGATAGAGAGAATTTCTTTTTTAATAGTAGAGTAATTTCTTTGGCAATCATTCCAATGTGCAGAAACATACTGTACTATTTGTTCTTTATCATTTTCTTTCTGCTTTAATATACCTCCATAACCTAAATCTGATGCATCACTTTCAACGATTTTAGGCAATGTAGGATTTGCAAGAAATAAACATGGAATGTTCTTTACTATAGTCTTTATATGTTTAACAATTTTAGTGTGTTCTTCTGACCATGCAACATGAGTTTTCTTCAACCTATCATGCAGTGGTTTTGCAATCCTATCGATATTTGGACAGAAATCAAGAACATAATTAAGACTACCCAAAAATCGTTGCAATTGGGTTTTTTCAAGAATTTTATCAGGAAATTTATCTGTAAAGGCAAGTGATCGCTCAATAGGAGTGATGGTTCCTTTGGAAATGTAGTGACCTCGGAACCAGACTTTGCTTTGGAATAAAGAAACTTTAGAAATAGAAATAGCTAAACCAGCTTTTCTAGTTGCCAAATAAAAAGTCTTTAAATGTTTGAAGTGCTGTTCAATTGACTGAGAAAAAATCAACACATCATCAATATATACAATGCAAAATTAAGAAAAAGGATTATAAATATCATTCATAATTCTTTGAAATTCTGATTGTGCATTTTTCAAACCAAAAGGCATTACTGTCCATTCGTACTGTCCAAATGGAACAGTGAAAGCGGTTTTGTAACGGTCATTTGGATGAATTTGAATTTGCCAAAAACTGGATTTCATGTCAAATTTAGAAAATATGAAAGCAGAATGAAGTTTTTGAAGAAAATATTTTTTATTAGGTATAAGATACCTAATCCATTTTAATGCTTTATTAAGAGGTTTGTAATTTATCACCAGTCTAGGTGTTTCTCTTTTAATTTTTAAATTTTTATTAACATAAAAAGCGGCACAAGACCATGGTGATCTGGATTTAACAATGAGTCCTTTGGACTCCAAATCTTTTATTTTGTCTTTACAGTGTTGTTTTAAATCCATATTCATTTGAATAGGAAGAGCTTTAGCGGGTATTTTTTTTTTATCAAAAGAATTTTCATATGGCAAATCAGCGTGTATTTCTCTTTCAATTAGCGTATATTTCTCTTTCAATTAAGACTTTAAAATCAGAAAATTTTCTTTTAACAAATTCATTTTGTAATTGGTTATCAATTCTTTGTAGATTCAAATCTTTTTTCAAACAAGTTAAATCACTTTGTTTAGATTTGAGAAGTGTATTAATGTGGTTCTGGTAAACAGAACAAACTTTAACAATATTTAAATTTCTTGTTTTAGGTTTCTCAATAAAAGGAAAAACAAGTTTTTTGGTTTTTGCTTTAAAGGATATACTATCATAATTGACAATATAGGGGGTAATGAGATTGATAAAAGGAGTTCCTAAAATGACAGTATGGTGTATGCCAATTGTAAGGATAAAGGAAGTTTTGAATTTGAAACCATTTTTGTGAATAGAGGCATCGACCTTAGATTTAACATTAAGTTTTGAATTATTGGCGGCAGAAAGCCTTTCTTTAGTTTTCTCATGGAATCTTTTGGAGACAATATCTTCTTTAATGCAATTTAAATCGGCACATGTGTCAAAAAAAGGCAATGGTGTTGATAACAAAATCTTTGGAAAGAATTAAGGTGACTTTAATCAAATATTTTCTTGTAGTGATTTCTTTAAAACAAATAGAAAATCATTGGGTATAGATTCAATGTTTTCAATACCATGTCCTTCATTATCCTCATTATCAGGCTTTAGAAGTTTCAGCTTTGTTGGGTTCAAGAGTTTTTAAAAGTTTATCAAGGTATTCTTTTTGGAGATTTGAATCAGAAATATGTTTTACTAATTCAAGAAAAGTTTCTTGTTCTTTAGTTAAAACATTAATTTTCTTTAAATAAGATTTAGAATCTGAATCAGAATCTTCGTCACTCAAAGAAACAGATGTATCTGAGTCATTTAACTCATCAATCTGTAAAGGCTCACTGTCTCCCGTCATGGAAGACTCAGAGTCAGAAGATTCTACAAGTAAAGGGGCTATTTTTGAAAACAAATCTTCATTGAGGCCAAGTTCATTGAGCTTTCTACTCATTCTGCAGAATTTCTTAGTATGGCCTTTTTTCCCACATTTAAAACACGTGGCTTCTTTGTAATTAAAAGGAGCTTTTGGTTTTGTGATTGTATGCTTTCCTTTAGAAAAATGAGATTTCCTATGAGGTTTAGAGGGTTTTCTATGGAAAGGTTCTCTAAATTCTCGAAAGGATTTTTTGTAAGACTTTGATTTGTAATGTTTCTTGTAAGGTTTCGAAAAATACTTACCATTACAATCTTTGGAAGTAGAAGTTTTAAAGGGGTCATAATTGAATTGTTTACAGAAACTTCCTAATTCTTTCTTAGATTTCCTAAGCTCTCATTTTAGCCGTTTCTGTAACTTCAAATCTTGACAAATCTTTAAACCTTCTTTATTGATAAAACTGACAAGTTCACCATAGGTGAGCTCATCATAAGGGACACGATTATCATAAAGGGCTTTAATGAAATTTCTAACCGTTTATCCTAATAGGGTAGGTAAACCTGCAAGGAATTTCTCCTTCCAAGTTACATGATTTGCATCATCCTTAAGGAAAAGTCTAGTGAAGAAAGTGGTTTTGTAAATTTGAAAATCACTAAGTTTCCTACATCTCAAGTTATGTAATAACTCAACATTTTTGTCTCTAAGGTGAGAAAGGTCACCTACGAAATGGAGAGAAATAGTGAGGATTAAAGTGGCAACAGCATCTTGAATAGGGTTATTAAACTCATCAAGAATAGGTACTTTATCCTCATCAGTTTGTATGGAATTTAAAATATCTAATTGCTGCTGTTGAGTGAGAAGATAATCCCACCAACCTTTAAGTTGACTTGTAAAACCAGCAATAAGGATTTCTACAATGGCCTTGTCAGAAGTTCCTTGTTGAGTTTTATAGGCATTGGCTGCCATGGTCATTTGTTGCAACAATCCTAGGATATTGTATTCAGACATACCATCAATATTCCATTCATAGACAGAAGATGCATTAAATCGAGATTGGTTTAATGCACTTGGTCTATTATCAATGGCAAGGTCTGGGGGAGTTCGAACATTTGGGAGAGCAAGTTCCCAATGTATTTTATTGGCTTCAGGAACAGAGTTGTTCTGAAATGCTTCTATATCAGAAGAGGCTATAGAAACATTGTCTTGTTCAAGTACACTAATCTTGCTGGATTAGGCACTATCAGGGGCAATTTGGATCTTACTAGATGAAAAGAAGAGACTTCTATTATATTCTATCATTGTTTTGATCTTTTACAGAATATTAAAACATAAAGATAATAAACCTTTTCTTTTCTCGCATTGTTTATTAAAATCTTCTATATTGATATTCGCCTGAACACTCACACACTTCCCACGATCTCGGTTGTTATTGGTATCAGAGCCAAGGGAAAGTAGGTGTAATATTCTGTAAAGTTTATGTGTCTTTTATTTCTTGTTTTTTAAACCCGTGTGTTTGCTGAATTTTTACTGGTAGTAAGTCCCGTTTTAGGATAAGGATTTCCGCTTAGAACAGTAAAACCATACCTGTAGGCATTCACATATGTTTTGAATTTAAGTTTTAATTTGCATGGATTCTTTATTGCATAGAACATCATCTTTCTCTAGCTCTTCTTTCGAGAAGACTAGTGTTTCAAAGAACGTGGTGAATTCAGAAGAATTCATTATTGAAGATTTTAATAAAGCAATTGATAATTGGGATTTACCAAAGGTTTCTAAAGATAAAATTTATAAAATGAAAAAAACTTGATTTTTAAAAGACAGATTGTGTAATAAAGACTGAAGAACGTGATATCACCCTTTCAAAGCCATTTGAAACAATTCATTTATTTTATGAGAATTCATTAAAGAAATTAAAAGAAAATTTTTTTATTTATGTTCATATTGGTTTGATCCAAGTTGGCATACAACCCCTAACTAAAGAAGGATTAAATACTTCTATTTTAGCTGTCCTCAGGGATGGGAGATTCATCTCCTTTGATGATTCCCTACTCAGTAGTATTGAATCTAGTCTCTGTAAAAGACCCATTTCTTTTGACTGTTATCCCAACATAACGGTTTCTTTAAAAGACAAGAATATCTTGAAAAGCATGATTTTACAGATCAAAACTTATAATTACCACATGCTAGAAGGATCTGTACTAGTTGCATTGATTTTCAAAATATCTTACAAAGCAATGATTTCAGCATTTAATACGCAGCATAAATTCCAGTCAAAAAGAGATGAGACTCTTCTCTTGCAGACTGACCTTTCTAAAGCAAATGCAGTTATTCCAAAACTAATCTAATGGAAAGATATCAATCTTCCAGATGAATGGATTCTTGAAGGAGCCACTGCTCCCGTAGTTCCAAAACATCTTGAGCCAAATACAGAATTGCAAAATGTGACTCAGTATTTAGACGGTAGACTTAAATTATCCTTTAAGAGATCTACATCCTCTAGATTCTGTACTAGTTGCATTGATTTTCAAAATATCTTACAAAGCAATGATTTCAGCATTTAATACGCAGCATAAATTCCAGTTAAAAAGAGATGAGACTCTTTTCTTGCAGACTGACCTTTCTAAAGCAAATACAGTTATTCCAAAATTAATCCAATGGAAAGATATTAATCTTTCAGATGAATGGATTCTTGAAGGAGCCACTGCTCCCGTAGTTCCAAAACAACTTGAGCCAAATACAGAATTGCAAAATGTGACTCAGTATTCAGACGGTAGAGTTAAATTATCCTTGAAGAGATCTACATCCTCTAGATTCTTCGATAAAACTTGATGCTCAAGCATTCCGTTACTAGAAAGGAAGTTTTCAAAAATCTCTTCAGTCATAACCTTCCCTTCCAACCTGTAAAAAGTCAACCTAGGTTTTCCACTTCGGATATAACTAGTTCTTCTATTCATTCAGTTGACTATGCCACTAGTGTTCCCCATCCAATTTACACTAGCAGTCAACGAGATCCAAGCCAAGAAGAGAAGAAACCTTCTCCTCAAACTTCTCCTACGTTTTTTGCTGTCACAGAAAATGTAATAAGTGTCGTAGAAAAAGATTTTGAATTAGATAAAACTCTTCTCCATAATGATTTTTATTCTGATTCAAACAAAGAAAAAAGACTTTGGTTTTTAAACATTTTTTAAATCAGAGAAAAGAAATTCAACAAGTTTATTATGAATTTGCAAATTTGCATAAAGTAAACATATTCTTTTTCGATTGGTTTGAGATGTATGCTTCCGAAAAAAACATTTCGTATCCTTTTAAGGAATCTAATTCGATCACTGTTAGAAAGAAAACCACTGATTGGAACCTTTCTGGTAGTGGAAGAGTCATTGAGTCTAAACATCCACCTCTTAGGAGTATAACCATCGATCATGGTAAACCTCCTATTGAGATTAAAGCCTCACCTTATAAAATTCATAAAGATCCAGAAACGGATTTAGATAGCATTATACAACAAAATAATTTATGTAATGCTAATCTAAATACCATAGGAAAACAGTTGACTAGAATAGAAAACCAATTCCAAAAGTCAACCATAGTTGTTTCTCCTGTTACATCAAAATCGGATTCTGACAAAAAGCTTAAAGAAAGAGCCTATTAAAATCTTGATAATTAAAACATAAAGATAATAAACCTTTTTCTTTTCTCGCATTGTCTATTAAAATCTTCTATATTGATATTCGCCTGAACACTCACACACTCAGTTGGTAGGTGTAATATTCTGTAATTTTAATAGGTTTAATAAAAACTAAAGTGATACGCGGTTGTTATTGGTATCTCAGATGAATGGATTCTTGAAGGAGCCACTGCTCCCGTAGTTCCAAAACATCTTGAGCCAAATACAGAATTGCAAAATGTGACTCAGTATTTAGACGGTAGACTTAAATTATCCTTTAAGAGATCTACATCCTCTAGATTCTGTACTAGTTGCATTGATTTTCAAAATATCTTACAAAGCAATGATTTCAGCATTTAATACGCAGCATAAATTCCAGTTAAAAAGAGATGAGACTCTTTTCTTGCAGACTGACCTTTCTAAAGCAAATACAGTTATTCCAAAATTAATCCAATGGAAAGATATTAATCTTTCAGATGAATGGATTCTTGAAGGAGCCACTGCTCCCGTAGTTCCAAAACAACTTGAGCCAAATACAGAATTGCAAAATGTGACTCAGTATTCAGACGGTAGAGTTAAATTATCCTTGAAGAGATCTACATCCTCTAGATTCTTCGATAAAACTTGATGCTCAAGCATTCCGTTACTAGAAAGGAAGTTTTCAAAAATCTCTTCAGTCATAACCTTCCCTTCCAACCTGTAAAAAGTCAACCTAGGTTTTCCACTTCGGATATAACTAGTTCTTCTATTCATTCAGTTGACTATGCCACTAGTGTTCCCCATCCAATTTACACTAGCAGTCAACGAGATCCAAGCCAAGAAGAGAAGAAACCTTCTCCTCAAACTTCTCCTACGTTTTTTGCTGTCACAGAAAATGTAATAAGTGTCGTAGAAAAAGATTTTGAATTAGATAAAACTCTTCTCCATAATGATTTTTATTCTGATTCAAACAAAGAAAAAAGACTTTGGTTTTTAAACATTTTTTAAATCAGAGAAAAGAAATTCAACAAGTTTATTATGAATTTGCAAATTTGCATAAAGTAAACATATTCTTTTTCGATTGGTTTGAGATGTATGCTTCCGAAAAAAACATTTCGTATCCTTTTAAGGAATCTAATTCGATCACTGTTAGAAAGAAAACCACTGATTGGAACCTTTCTGGTAGTGGAAGAGTCATTGAGTCTAAACATCCACCTCTTAGGAGTATAACCATCGATCATGGTAAACCTCCTATTGAGATTAAAGCCTCACCTTATAAAATTCATAAAGATCCAGAAACGGATTTAGATAGCATTATACAACAAAATAATTTATGTAATGCTAATCTAAATACCATAGGAAAACAGTTGACTAGAATAGAAAACCAATTCCAAAAGTCAACCATAGTTGTTTCTCCTGTTACATCAAAATCGGATTCTGACAAAAAGCTTAAAGAAAGAGCCTATTAAAATCTTGATAATTAAAACATAAAGATAATAAACCTTTTTCTTTTCTCGCATTGTCTATTAAAATCTTCTATATTGATATTCGCCTGAACACTCACACACTCAGTTGGTAGGTGTAATATTCTGTAATTTTAATAGGTTTAATAAAAACTAAAGTGATACGCGGTTGTTATTGGTATCAAAGCCAAGGGAAAGTAGGTGTAATATTTGTGTATATATATATATATATTTTACTTATTAAAAAATTAGGCACGAATATGAGTTTTGGGGTTTTAGTGCCATGCCCGAACTTGTGCCCAAAAATGTCCGGGTATTGAAATTCAATACCCAGAATCATTTTATTAAAATCCGGACTAAATTAGCCAGGTTCGGGTCGAATTCAGTCTGGGCGGATTTTATTACCACCCACTATAAGGGCTACTAAGAAAATCCTTAGAATGTAAGTTATTAAGAACAAAATAGATGAGTCCCTCTTCTTATCTCAACAATGTTACATAGACAAATTTCTTGAGAGGTTTGGCATGGAAAAGTCAAAACAATGGAAACATTCCTGACTATGCACTTCAAGTTCACAGAAGGACAATCACCTAAGGAAGCTGCTGGAAAGGAATCCACGGTTGAAATTCCTTATGCAAGTGTAGTGGGAAGCTTAATGTATGTTGTGACATACACAATATCTAACGTAGCCTTAGTGTGGTGAGCACTTTTATGGTGAATCTTGGAAGTAAACACTAGGAAGTTGTTAAATAGTTGTTGAGGCACCTCGAGGAACCTCACAGAGGTGTTATCATTAATTGTTGGGAATTGATTGTTATGAGACATTTGAGAGAATTAGGTAAGATCGTTTTCAGGCTGAATAAAAATTGTAAAATTAATAACCTCTAAAAATCAGTGTACTTCCGTTGTAAAGTCCTTGGTAATCAATAAACTCGGCAAGAGTATGCTTGTCCCTATGGATATAAGCTTAACGAAGTCGAACCACATAAATTTCTTGTGTTATTCTTTTTACTATTTTTTGTTCTTATTGTTAGCTGTAGTGTATGACTTTTTCCTAATATTTCTTCATTTGTTTTGCAACCAAGTTGACCTGAAGTACCCGAGCTGTGACAAAGAATAGTCGAGCTATTCCATGAGCTATCCTAACTAAGTAATTTGGCTAAGATCCTAACAAATGAATTAAAATTTAATAAAGAACCACATTTACTGTTGCATGGAATGTATTGTATAATTAAATACTTTTATAATTATACATTATTTAATTAACTAAATTTATTTATCTAAAAAAATTAAAATACTAATAATCGGCTACCATGAATCGCCATCCAGTGTCATTGACCAGTGGCCATATGATCAAAGTCCAATGAAATCAAATTTAACATCATTAGAATCCTCAACATCGGATCTATTTAAACTGGGGTTTGGCTATAATGCCGTTGGCATTGTACCCGGCACCATGCCGGGCTGTCTTTGGCTGCCATTTGGAAGCCAAAGACTTGGTGCAGCCGGTTAACAAACCGGTTGCACCATATTTGTTTAACAAAATATATTAAAAATACAATTTAAAAATGAAAAATTAAATAAAATGTCAAAAATATTTTTTTATAATATAATTAATAGCAAAAGATAAAGAAATTAAATAATATAATACAAACCCTATAATATAATATAATTAAATAAAATGGCAAAAAATAAAGAAATTGAAATTGAAAAAAATAGTATTTCAGGTTTAACGTCAGTTGTTGCATGTCCGACGTCTCGATTGCATGTTTGACGTAAAATGTTGCATGTGTTGAATAAAACCAAAATAAAGAATAATCCCAAATATTCTCGTCCGTTTCATGTTTGACGTCGAAGTTGCGAACTTTACATGATAAGTTGCATATTTCGCATGAAGTGTTGCAATTTTCATATTTAATGTCTGTTGTTGCATCTCAGATATCACGGTTGCATGTTTGACGTAAGCTGTTGCATGTTTTGAATAAAGCCAAAATAAAGAATATTCCTGAATATTCTCGTTCGTTTCATGTTTCACGTTGAAGTTGCGAACTTTACATGATAAGTTTCATATTTCGCGTGAAGTGTTGCGAGTTTCTTGTTTAACGTCCGTTGTTGCATATTCGACGGTTGGATTTCATGTTTGACGTACGATGTTGCATGTTTTGGATAAAGCCAAAAAAAATAATATTCTGGAATATTCTTGCTCATTTCATGTTTGACGTCAAAGTTACGAACTTTACGTGATAAGTTGTATATTTCACGTGAAGTATTGCAAGTTTCATGTTTAACGTCCGTTGTTGTATTTCGGACGTTGCATGTTTGACGTAAGCTGTTGCATGTCTTGAATGAAGCTAAAATAAAGAATATTTCTGAATATTCTCGTCCGTTTCATGTTTGACATCGAAGTTACGAACTTTATGTGATAAATTGCATATTTTGAGTGAAGTGTTGTAAGTTTCATGTTCAATGTCAGTTGTTACATGTTCGACGGTTGGATTTCATGTTTGACGTACGATGTTGCATGTTTTGGATAAAGCAAAAAAGAAAAAAATAATATTCTGGAATATTCTCACCCGTTTCATGTTTGACGTCGAAATTGCGAACTTTACGTGATAAGTTGTATATTTCACGTGAAGTGTTGCAAGTTTCATGTTTAACGTCCGTTGTTGCATCTCGGACGTCGTGGTTGCATGTTTAACGTAAGTTGTTGCATGTCTTGAATAAAGCCAAAATAAATAATATTCTCGAATTTTCTCGTCTGTTTCATGTTTGACGTCGAAGTTGCGAACTTTACGTGATAAGTTGTATATTTCACGTGAAGTGTTGCAAGTTTCATGTTTAACGTTAGTTGTTGCATGTCCGACGGTTGCATATTCGACGGTTGATGTACGATGTTGCATGTTTTGGATAAAGCTAAAATAAAAAACCTCTCTTGAAGAGTAGATGTTACCACTTAATGTTACCGCGTAATGTTACCGTTACAGCCACAATGTTGAATTTCTGAACATTCAGTATGCCGCTTGTGAAATCCAGTTAGCCGTTTAATTTCCAGAAACATTCTGCCCGACTCCGATCTATTGTTTGTCAGGATCCGGACAGCCGCTTGCTACAGTAACTTTCATGAACTATGTTTTAAAATTACAGTTTAACCCTAAAATTTTATAAAACAGTGTTATGGCCTAAAATGTTATAAAAATTTTTAAATAGGTCCAAATCTAAAATTTAAAACAATAATTTATTAAAGTCAAACACTCCCCCTTACATTTTACATATATCCCCCTTCATCATTAAAAAGAATAAAAGCTCCCCCTATCAATCATCAAAATCTCAATACAGCACATTAGTCCAAAAATATCCAAAGCATAAGGAAATAACATATTATCCATGAAATAAAAAACAATCAAAACAAGTCCATATCATTCAAAACAAATACATAATCTAAAATCATAACAACCATCCATGTAATAAAAGAACATAATGCAGTAAATGAAATGTAGGTGTGCCCAAATACAAGCATAAGAGATGACTGAGGTGGTGAGGATGGTGGTGATGGAGGTATATATGGATATGGAATGCTGAAGTGCTCAAAGAGGAGGCGTTGTCCATGAATAAGTTGATGCTGGTGCTGCTGAAACTTAGTTTGGCACACAGAAAGTGTCCTCATCTCATCCATAAGCTGTTGAAGAGTAACTTCTTCAGAAGTAGGAGGCTCGGGATGTGGTAAAGCAGGTGCAGAGGCTGTAGGAGCAGAGGTTGCAGGAGTAGAGGGAGATACTGAAGGAGCTCGACGTCTACAATGACCCCGAATGAAAGCGAAAAAACAGGTAGCTGATGGGCTGGAACCACAGCATTAAGTGGTCGATCATCACTTGAAGCAAGAAAGGTGAAATTATTATCAGTGACTTTCACCCAAGTGCCATTACTCCACTCAAAACCTAAAGAACTAACAACCTCATCCCCAATGCTCTTAGATGGTCTACATGATGGTTCACGGATAGGGACACTAAAGTATTTGAGGATTCGGGTGATGAAATGACCATGCAGAAGGGAACGAGTAATCAACTTAGGTATACTAAACATGTTTCAGACAATGGTGTATCCTAAGTCGACTGGACGATGCCTAAGAATGCAATCAATCAAGGCAACATCCATACGAGAAACCTCATCCAAATGGCCTGATCTAGGAAGCACAATACTCTGAACAAAACGAAGTAATATCCGAGTTTGAAGACAAAGACATTGGGTGCGAAAATGGATAGTACAATCGTCATCCGAAAGGTCAATACGACGACATATATTCTTAACAGCATCAATATGAACATGGTCATCAATATCAGGAGGTTTCCTAGGTGAAAAAATTTCTAGGCCATCATCGGAAGTTCCTAGGATAAAGTTCAACTCCGAATCATCAAACTCAATCGAAACTCCTCCAACTTTGGTGATTACTCAATTGTATTTCTCCGCGGAACATTCCATATTCAAGTAAAATACTTTCACCAAGTCGGGATATACATTTTCCTAAAA
The DNA here is from genome assembly GCA_002013955.2 of Citrus medica. Classification (NCBI taxonomy): domain Eukaryota; kingdom Viridiplantae; phylum Streptophyta; class Magnoliopsida; order Sapindales; family Rutaceae; genus Citrus; species Citrus medica. The sequence goes on along the minus strand of MKYO02026116.1, from coordinate 161,274 downwards.
AAACAAGTGCATTAAGCCAACCAACATTTTCCAACAATTGCAATAAAGTTCTATTGCTAATACTAAGATTATTCAATCAATCCGGTAAAACAAAAAAGGTTTGGAGTACCTCACGAGTCATGAACTGTTGGTGAAATCATTTCGCTAGATGTTTGTGGTTCTGAAAGTTCGTGGACTCAAAATTGGATTGATTGGAGGTGCCCCTTGCTTGTCGTGACCGGTTGGTTTGTTGAACCGGTTCTTTGCCTTTTCTTCGAACCGGTCGTGAGCTTGACATGGTGAGTTTGTTTGATTTGAAGTTAAATAAAGCAATGAGAAGGGAGATAATGAGGGTGGAAAGAGATTTTGAGAAGCAATTTAGATAAAAAACGGCTTAAGACGGAGAAATCTAGAGAGAAGATTCGGCTTAAACCCTATATTCGATTTTGGATCTATTGATTTTGAGGTTGAAAAAGGGTTTGAAGGATGATTTTGGATACAAGAACGATGGGAAACAAGTTTCATGGATCGATTTGCATAAAAAAAACAAGTGAAAATGATGGATTTTGGAGAGAAAACGAGAGAGGAATAATCGGTTTTAGAGAGAGAATGCTAACTGGTTTACCGAAAGAGAAATAAGGAGATGAACATTCTATATACCCATGAATTCGGTTATCCAAATATTACTAACCGGTTAACCGGTTGTGGGCAGTGAACTACCCACGCGAATCCAGATATTCCTAATCGGTTAACCAGTTGTGGGCAGTTAGCTAGCCACGCGAATCCAGATTTTCGATTTAAATAACCAGCTATCTAGTTTCGTATAGCAAGCATGTCACTCGATTCCGGATTTCCAGATATCATAACCGGTTATCCGTATGTGTCCAGCAACTCTTCAAACGAAATCTGATTTTTCAGATTTCCAATTCGGTTATCCGAAAGTTGTCTCGAGAGCAACCAAGCAAAATCCGGTTGCCCGGTTGAAAACCAGAAGACCAATTGGTTCCAGTAAGATTCAACCCAAATCCGGTCTTTCGATTTTGAAAACCGGTTAGTTGATTGGTTCCAGCAAGCTCCTTTTCGTATCTGGTTGAATCTAGCTAGCATCAAAACAGATTCCGGTATTCCGAATTTCTTAACCGATTCACCGGTTGATTCCAACAAGCATCAAAACTAAATCCAATTTTCCAGATTTCTTAACCAAGTCACCGGTTGATTCCAGCAAGCATCAACGTCTGTTTCCAGTTTTCCGGTTGTGTGTTTAACATTAGATGTTGCATTTCCTGAATAAAGTAAAAAAAAATAAAGTTAAAATTAGCATGTTTGGTTGGTTAGGTATGTAATAAATATGATGAAAACAAAACTCATCTTCCCTCCATTAATGAGGGATTATTCTAAGGCTCATGTCAAATACTTCTTCACAAATAACACACTCACTCCAAATGCTGCCTCCCAAATGCTATGTTCTAAAATCTCGTTGAACATCTCTGGTGCCTAGTTTTCCACTTTTCATTAGTCAAGTTTCTCTCCAACAAAGATAGGTGTTGTAATTTAAGTAGTAGATTTGTGCTCCCATAGATGGTTTCATATTTATTACTATATTAAATTATTAAGATAAAGGGTGTGAATTATGTTAGTATAAAGTTTTGGTTAAACAGGGGTTAAATATGAGTAGCCCACATAGTTCCAACAACCTTGGAATATTCATTGCTCCAAAGGTTGGTTTACAGGCATCGGGCGTACTTGGCAATCATTTCGACTCAGTAGTGGATGCAGAACTATGGTATAACAATTATGTCCGAATGATTGGTTTTGGTGTTAGGAAAAATAATATGCGACGCGGAAAAAAGTGTTTCCACTTTTCATTAGTCAAGTTTCTCTCCAACAAAGATAGGTGCTGTAATTTAAGTAGTAGATTTGTGCTCCCATAGATGGTTTCATATTTATTACTATATTAAATTATTAAGATAAAGGGTGTGAATTATGTTAGTATAAAGTTTTGGTTAAACAGGGGTTAAATATGAGTAGCCCACATAGTTCCAACAACCTTGGAATATTCATTGCTCCAAAGGTTGGTTTACAGGCATCGGGCGTACTTGGCAATCATTTCGACTCAGTAGTGGATGCAGAACTATGGTATAACAATTATGCCCGAATGATTGGTTTTGGTGTTAGGAAAAATAATATGCGACGCGGAAAAAAGTCTGGACGAATCACAATTCGACGTTGGGTTTGTCCTTTCGAAGGGGTAAGAGATGAAAGACAATCTCAAAATTGCAGTAGGGTGCGAGAACCACGGCCTATAACACGAACCTGGTGTCGGGCCTCATTTCGAGTGAATTACGATGAATCAGTTGGTAAATACATCGCCAAAGAATTCAGGCCTGAGCACAACCATCCTTTGGCTTCTAATAATGAAGTTCAACTCATTCGTTCACATCGAAAGGTTACTGATGCAGAACTTGCGCAAGCAAAGACATTAAGGCATGTTGGTGTGAAGACTTGCCAATTTATGGATTACATGGCTGATTAGGTAGAGGAGCCTCAAAACCTAAGGTTCACATGCAAAGACATGCAAAACACGCTAGATGCTTCCACTCGTGCCGAGGTTGGAGATTCTGACTCAGACACAACTATAGCATACTTTGCAGCAAAATCTGAGCATGACCCTGGGCTTTGCTTTGAGTACAAACTAGATGATGAAAATAGACTACGAAATTTGTTTTGGGCTGATTGTGTAGCTCGTTATGACTATCAGTGTTTTGGTGATGTGTTGGCATTCGATGCAACGTATAAGACTAATGCATATCATAAACCCCTCGTTACACTTGTCAGAACAAACCATCACTTCAGAACAACAGTCTTCGGTTTTGCTTTGCTTGCAGATGAGACAATTGACTTATACACATGGTTGCTGGAAACTTTCCTATCCACTATGGGCAGCCGAAAGCCTGTGTCTGTAATTATTGATGGTGACAAGGCAATGTTGAAGGCAATAAAGACAGTGTTTACTGGGTGAATCCATCGTCTTTGTTGTTGGCATCTCGAGCGCAATGCACAGGCTAATTTGAAGAACGAAAGCTTTACGAGAAAATTTCGTGATTTGATGTTGACACCTATGACGGTAGCTGAATTTGAAACCCAATGGTCAACTGTAGTGGCTGAATTCGCACTTGAACATCATGCATGGGTACAGAAAATGTATCCGAAGCGGTGCAACTGGGTAGAAGCTTATCTTAGAGGAACATTCTTTGCTAGTATGCGAAGCACTCAACGATGTGAAAGTATGAATGCATATCTTAGCCGATTTGTCCAACATAAACTAAAATTGTATGAGTTTGTGCGACAAAGTGATCGTGCTCTCCGCAATATTCGTGCCACAGAAACATCTGATGAGTTCAAAACCAAATACAGTGCTCTTGTCTTAAGAACGCACTTACAGAGCCTAGAGAAACATGCTGCACAATTGTTCCCACTAAGAATTTTTTCGAAGGTTAGAGATGAGGTGCAGCGAGAAGGTGCGGTCATCAAAGTAAAAATTGTCAAAGCTGTCAATGCTACTTTGTACACAGTGACTGAATTTGGGACACCAACAACATGTTGGAATGCTATCCATAATTTACAAGAAAACCACATACAGTGTTCTTGTCAAATGATGGAGTCCGATGGGCTTCCTTGTAGGCATATGTTTCATGTCTTGAAAGTGGAACAAATTGAAAAGATTCCTGATAATATGGTTCTTCGTAGATGGACAAAAAAAGCCAAGTAGCACAATACTTGCAGGACCACAAAACCAAAAATTGACACCGATGTTTTAGAGGTGGCTAGATTTAGTGATTGTCTGCAGCTTGCAATAAAATGTGCTACAATGTAGCAAAGAACATTGAAGCCTATGAAAATGAATTGGTAGAAATCAATCGGCTAACATTAACTTATGAACAACAATCTGAACGAGACTGTCTCCCAAATAAAAAATTACGGATGGGAATAAAACTTCGTAATCCTGCAATTGTAAAGACCAAGGGCGTTATGTCTAAAGCGAAATGTGTAGCAGAAAGCTCTTGAAAGTGTGGAAAATGTCATCAGGTTGGGCATACAACACGAACTTGTCCTATTCAAGGGAATGATAGCACCCAACTAAGGTATGTCCCAAGTTCTTTATCATGTGTTTAATTATTGCATTGTTTGACATTTCATTGCAAATAACTTTCATGGTATTGATTTTAGTGTCGATGGAAACTGTTTTGTCGCATTCAATTCATCAAGCACCCAAAATCCTGGAGCTTTTGTTGGTGTCAATCCAACATTGTTAGCTCATGCAAGAAACCAATTTTCTAATGTTTTCTATTGGTGGCCTCATTAAACAGTGCCATTAAAATGAGTCAATAAGTATTACCATTTGAATTCCACTGTCATGTACCAACATGACAACCAGTTCAAAATCAAATTATGAGATGTGAACACTGTTAACATGCATATGTTCATTATAGTGAAATAATGTCTCGGCCAAGAATACATAACCATGTCATAAATTTAAAGATAATTCTCCATCAAAATTGATTTTACAACCATCGTAAGCAAGAAGACAAAAAAAAGTCACGCTATGACCTCCCAACACGTTTCAAACAACTTACAACAAAAAATAGTATGCAATCACTTGCATAATCATTCCCTAGTATGCTTCGATATCTAAGCGCGAGTTCTCGTGTTAACTTTCTTCTTCTTATGAATGTTGCCGCTTTGTTGGTGAGATGGCTTTTGCACTTGAGATGATACAGGGTTCACCATTACAGCATGAATGCAAATTGTGCGTTGCTTAGTTCCAACAATTTATCTCAATTTTGATTCAATGCAGAATTAATTAGTTGAATGGCTAGCCTACCTTGTGTATCCTCATATGTGTACTGGTCAATTTGAAAGGAAACTAATATTACTTTCATATAATTAGTAGCTTTCATATAATTATGAAGTTAACAAAATTTTGAGTTCAACTATTAAACAAGTTTGGCATAGTCGTACCAAAGTTGACGATTTCTTCGGAATAAATTCTGGGTTGTCTATATAGTTTATCACATAAACCCTATAGTTATATCCATTCCTTTGCTTTGGAACTCTAATGCCCTAGTTGATTGGAAAGTCTTGGAACTTCATGTGTTGGGTATTGCTTGGCAATTGGGGCTGCAGAATCCAATCCAAGGAAGTAGCTGTCGGCAATGTCGAAAACCAGACAATATTATGGATGTGAATATAACACAATATACATAACTGATAATTTTAAATAGATCACGAAAAAAAAGAACATGATTAAGATACAATGCGCATGGCTTGATCGTGCCGTCTTCTATTACTGCGGGGATCTGGAAGAGGATCTCATATTTTTGCACTTGTATTTCTGACATTCACGATCAGTAGGTACCAATGAGATGATTCATCGTTTATTGGCACATAAATCTGACATTTCAATTGTCAATGTCATACACCAAGCACACTAGTATAAACTGCAATAAGTAAAAGGTTAAGAAACTAACCTTTTGACACCTATGCACCTGTTGCATAAAATTCTTTTCACATGTAGCTGCCCTTGTAAAACAATCCACCTCATCTCCGACCATTAGAACTGCTTGCTACACATAATAAAGACAACGTTGCATAAGGAAGTTGTTAATAAAGAAACCAAAACACAATGCAACAAGAACCGACAAGACTCACAGAATATCTTGTTGGTAAATACCAGTTCATTGGCACATCTTTCTCCACCACTTGCTGAATGAGGGTGAGGTGATGCGCTTTCATAGAAATCATCTAAAAGTAATCATATTGATTGAGATATATAATAACATATAATAAAGGACAAACATATATTGTGACATCACCAAATGTTGAAACCTAATACCTCTCCACATAGATAAGCCCCTGGCAAAAGAGTCAATAAAGAATGCCGATTAAGAATTTTGCCGTAGCTAGAAATAATGATTTCACTAAACACAAAAGACGGTAATTTTTTAGTTGTATAGCATAACAAATATATATAGAAAACTAATTTCAATCTTCTGAATTTTACCTTCTGTCAACCTCTTTGTTAAAAGCATATTGAATAAGCTTCAATCCTTCCAGCGTAACTGGATCATTAACTTGAAACGAACCAGCTTTATACTTGGGGTTTGCTCCCCCCAACACTTGATCGTACAGTGAAAGTTGATATCGGCCTGGCCTATGATTCCTACTTGGTCACATTAGCAGGACACTAACACTAGTAGCTGTTTGAGGTTTTTGCTTAAGTTGCACTGGTTCGCCTATATCCTTAATAAAAAAATAAATTTATATGTAAGTTACTTCATAAGTGAGTTATCATCGAAATAATTTTTAGAAAACGACGTTATAAAATTGTACCTCATCTCGGAGATTAGGTGGTGGAATAGGGACAAAGTGGGTAGGATCTTTACGAAATTCACTGATTCCTTCTCAGGTTCAATCTGCGATCCACAGAGTCCTCGTCGCTATCCATTACCATTTTGTTTTTTCCATTAATGGTTGGCTCGGTTTTTCTGACTGGACATGTTGGTTCTACTATTTTCAAGCTCGGAGATGGCGGGCATGGATCAAATGGTTGTTTTGATGGTGCACCAACCGGAGACTTGGATCTCAATTCCTCCAAAGACTTCTCAACCATTTCCATTCTCACATTGAACAAATCCATTTTGTGTTCAATTCTGTGGACACACTGTGTTAGCACTCTAAAAGCTTCATCCATATTAATAGTGCTCGGCCCAACATCTTTGGTTTGTTTAAAATGAGGGAAATTTCTTTCGAGCTGTAGAAAATTTGATTCACGCATTGGAACCTAAAATAAATATGCACAACAATCACACATAATGACAATCAAAATATATTCAATTAATTGTAAACAAAATTAAATACATGTGTGAACAAGACAAAAAGCGCTGAATCTCTTCCTTGGTCCATACACTAACAAGGCAAATTGTTTTGTCCATGGAACACCGATCATACAAAACAGCACTAAAGTAGAACAATTGTTCATTCAAAAAACAATTACTACGTCATTTTATTTTTCATATTTGGTAAATTAATTATGGCATCTAAGATTTCTTAAATATACCTCTAAAAACACAACACAACCACTAACTGACTTCACTTGATGATCTTTATACTTCGCTATGCACTCCCACAGAAAGTTGAAGCACCATGTAGCCCAATTCTTTTTCCTAATTAACTGCACATCTTTTAGGGCATACAGATACATCGGATTGATGTAGCTGGCACTTGTGGGACGCAATACAGTTCCTAGAAGAAACAAACAAAACATGATCTTAAAGTCATCATCACTACTCTCACTAGCTACCAATCTTTCACTAACTGCGGCTATTTCAATTCCTCTTCCACCCGTTCTATACTTGGCACGCAGTTCAATTATATCACCTGCTTCTTCTCGGATGTATACTGGTTCCCCTTTATCTTTGATCCCCATTACGATGCTGAAGGTTGTAGGGTTTAAACAAAACTCTCTCCCGTACAAAACTATACAATACCTCTTTGTATCACATTGTTGGAAGAGTGTTTTATAGAAGTCTTGTCTCAGGCGACCACATCGTAATTCTAGCATGCTTCCGAAGCTAATTTCTCTAATTGCAGCTTGTTGGTCGGGCGACAGTGTGGAAATGACCTTAGTGAATACGCTGACACGACAACGAGATAAATTACATTGGCTATGCTTATCCTCAATTTTTTGTTCTTCATCTGTTTTTTCAATGCTCATTTCCCCAACATTTGAACTTGGGTCCTCATGCATCGTACCAAATTGGCACTTCTCCTCATTCGTTAATTTCTTCCATTTTTCAACAATTGTCGCCCTACAAACTTTTTTTGTCCCTTCTTGCCTGACTTTTTCTGCTTCATGCTTACTGTACACAACATTTTAGTTTAGCTAATTATGTCAACAGAATTGATAGTTATAATAAGAACTTTATTCAAAGCAATAATTTTATACTTACAAAAAGTGTATCCACGCTCTCTTACTAGGTCCTCCCCTTCTAGCTTTTGTGGACTCCATTTTATAAATGTATGCTATTGTTCAAATCCTGGAATAGACTATACATAAATGTTGTTTCAATTGAATTTGTAACGAGAGCTAAAGGAAAAACAATAACGGTGTTTACAATTCTAGACAATAACAAGAACTAATGGTGAACCGACAATTTCCATAAACATATTATTCTAACTCTGGAAGATAACGGTTCACCATTTATTTGATAATGGTTAGCTGATATATTCCAGTAGGAAGTGTATTTCCAGACAGAAGTGTGTTTGATAACTTTTTTTAGTTTCTTCTTCTCTCTCTAAAACTCAAAACCTACGCTCTCTCTCCCTACAACCCACCATTTTCTCATGTTTTTCTTGCCAATTTCATGCTTTCAATCCATTAATCATCTCTTCAAACCATTAATCATCTCAGGAAAATTTGTAGAGAAAAAAAATAAAAATAAAACCTTTCGGCTGTTTGGAGGAGCTTTGTCACAACTTCGGCTTTCACAGTAATGATTTCAGTAATGATTATCGAGGTTGAACGGCTGGAAAAGAAAAAGAAACAAATAAAAATATTTGTTAGCTCTCTTTCTGTTTATAAGCTCTCTTTGTGTTTTTCCACACCAAGCTGCATTGCATAAAAGAAAAAGAAAAAGGACATTAGACAATCAGGAAATCTAATATTTTGAAGAGAACTTAGAGATTTTCCCTTCATATACTCTTGAATAGCCTTGCAAGAAGCATAAGATTAGTTCACATCAAGTACCAATTCAGGCACAATATAATGGTTACACCCAATTAAACAAATTAAAAAGCAAAATCACAAAAAATAAAGAATAATTCTAGCGATACACAAAATACTAGTCATTAAATAATAATTTCACCTCTCCTTGATGATAAATATAAAAAACCGGTGGATGCTGCTGGGACTCAAATAAACATCACTCAGAAACAAATAAAAATCTCGAGAATGCAACTGAGGAAATGCAAAATGATCAAAGATAATAAAAAAAAAAGAGGACTTACTAGTTAGCATCAAAACACTAGGTCTTTTACATGACGAGAACAGAGGAGTTACCTCGAGCCACATTGCTCTTCCTGCAACTCATCAGTGCTGCTCTTCCTATCCAAGAATGACTCCAAACATAAACCTTAACTCTTTTTTTGGTTCCATTCCAAGATACGCCACCCTAAAAGTTTCCTGCAGCTCATTCGATGACAGCTCATGCTGTAGACAACATTGCAACGAAGGTAACGGTGGACGGTTGGAAAAGAAGCAGCGCGCAATACTAGCTCTGCCTCTCTCTAGCTCTCGTGTACAAACAAAATACCTGAGTAGATGGATCTGATTAGTCGATTAGTACAAGAGAGACCGTGGATTTGATCTTACATGATGAGTGAAAAAATTAGGATGAGAGAAACTATGAATTTGAAAAAGAGATGAAATTTTAGAGATTTTTCTTTTGAGAAAGCAAAGAAATTGGATTGAGGTGAGAGGAAATTGTGGGATTTTCTTTTCAGGGAACTATTTTATCAGGTCACCCATTTATTTCTATTTTTAATATAAATTTAATCTCAACCGTTGGATTCAATTTGTTGGATTCAATCAAATTGAATCCAACGGTTTTTTTTCATATCCGGCATGGTGCCAGGCCTTCAATGCCCGGCATTGTAGCATCAGCCTTTAAACTGTTCAAAAATAATGATAGCGACTTATGAAATCCAACTTTCTATTTTTTCTTAGTGAACAGAATGTTTTGTGTCAATGAATTTTGAATGGTGGGATAGAGCCAATGATGAGGAGTCGAATAATGTCAAGCCTTATCTCATTGGACTCTTTACTTACCTGTGGTTTTTTCATGGTTGGATAACTCTATCGAACTTTTTATACTGCTAGTCCACTACTTTTAAATTCAGTAAATCACTACTGCTAATTAATTAATTAATTAAATTTGATGTAGGCAAAATTAGGTGAGGGCATGTTTGCATGCATGTGATACATAGATATATACAATACCTCAAGTTAAAATTTTTTAGTTCGTTGCCTAGTAAAGAGGGTTGATTTTAAGTATAGGTGAAATAGACAGATGTCTAAGATCTCATATGTTAGGAAGGCTGCATAGTGGTTACCTAGACACAATTTTAAGAAGTTTTTTTTTAATTTCCTTAATATACTCAAATTAACAGATTTTTTAATTTACTTATAAGACAAAAGCTTATTTTTTAGGCTCTCTTTAATTAATAATTATCTTACAATTAATAAGTTTTATACTAATTTGATAATCATAATGTTAAGGAGCTATAATTAATAATATTATCTAATCATTAATTCATGATTAGTTTTTCAAAGAAAAAGATTAAAAAAATCAATATTTTAACATATAAAATTTCTTGCACTCTTCTCAATAAAGAAAAATGGATCACTTTTTCTGAAGCTTAAAAAAAAAGAATTGATTCACCTTTGAAGTAAAAATAAAAATAAAAATAGTTTCTTGAAGTAATAGTTATAAAGATATCTTATTGACTATTTTTATTTTTTCAAATTCTTACTATATTGTTGATATTTAAAATATAGTTAAAAATTAATTGAATTTTAAGCTCTTTTATATTTCTTTCAATGTTGAAGCCGGTGAAAATAAGGAGTTGTTATGAAAAAATTGTACCTAAAGGCCCAGTATTTTAGAGTCAGCCCTACTAATAAACAAACTCCTTGATGCCAATGAGAGCAGTGCATTCCTTGAAGGAAAATGAAAGATTTTAAATAAATTTTGCATTAGCTTTAATCTAGATGTTGAAGCCTGAAGCAAATGATCTGAAATTTTTGTTTTTAAAATTGAGGTTTAATGATGAATAGAGGGTTCTGATGTAATGGTATGTGTTGTGAGTATTATAAAATTATGTCATTTCAATAACACATGGTCCCTATTACGAAACATAAATGCACCTATATGCTCTATTGTAGCAGTAGACAAACAAATGATGAACAATTTCTAGGCAATCGACACATGCGATAGAATATTGCCGCACATTCTTAGTTTTTTTTTTTTTATATCTCGAAAAATATCTCAAATAATATGAAATTTATTAATTAATTAATAAAATAATATAATTAATTTACTTAAATTTTATAAAAAATTATTAACTACTCAATAAATAATGCATTATTTAAGATAAAATTTATAATAAAAAAATTTAAAATATCTATTATTAGTGTAAGCGATTATGTCTTTGAGATCATAATATTACTTATAATTAGGGACTATTAACGTAAGAATTCTTTTTCTACAAGTAGGTTTGTACTTGTAAGCTAGTGTGGAATAGGATAAGTCAACGCGCCAGGAAAAGTGAGCCAACCCTTGTTGCCTTGAGTGAATTAGGCTTCGCTGCGCCCTTCCTGATCGTCATTTTAGTACCTACTGTGCCATGTGTCGTGGGCAGATGGGATCCCCATGGGCTAATGCTAACACCGTTCAGGGAGCAATTGGTATTTTACTAAGATCCTGCCTTTGGGTTCGGGGATTTGGCCAAGATGGGTTTGCAAATTACGATTGCCCCAAAATGAAAACTGATAAATCTCACTGAATCTGAAAGGGCGAAAATTGGGTTCTAAACCCAGGTCTACACGTGTCAAAACTATGTAAGTCAAATCAAAATAACTTCTCCCTGTGGTCGCTGCTGTTAAATTTTTTTCTTTTGTCAATATTTGAAAAAATAAAAATAAAAACAAAAAATATATTGTTTATGAACTATTCTATTCTTTGAATTGATAAAATAGGGTTACTTGTTTTCACTCCTCATCTGAGCCTGACAACTCCGAGTTTGTTCCCTTTTTACTGACAGTGCCATTGGCTGCAGGCACCTTCTTTTTAGTATCCCTCTCATCCTCCTCATCTTCACTGTACTCACTCTCGTAATCATCATATTCCTCTTCTTCATCCTCCTCTTCCTCTTCAGCTCCATCCTCCACAATGGGTGCTTCTTCGGAAACGATACCACCCCGAGTGCCAGCCCGAGTTCGTTTCAGAATTTTAACTTTCAAATTTGTCCGTTTGTCACAACCTAACCATGAGTCACACAGGCAGTAACAAGTCAAATTGTAGTTACCCTCAGCCGGGGCCTGTATTTTGCCCATCACCAGTCTGGAGCCACTTCTCACCTTCTCAGCTGCTTCTCTAACTGCAGCACTCGTCTCCTTTACAGTCGCTCCAGACCCTTCCATAGTGTCCTCAATCGCCTTTGAAGCTGCTGTAATAGCCGCAGGTTCATCCATGAAACTGACCTTTTGGGAAAACCACACATTATTTGAGACAGAGTCTGCAAGCAGGAACCAAAAGTTTTCTTCCTTGTGGAATGGGTAGTAGGGGGCATGGGGGAGGGCACCAATCAGGCCATTCCCACGTTTGAGAGTAACCCAAGCTTGAATCGTCACAATGTCACCCTCTTGTATACCCTCTTCACCCTCGGTCTCGCATGTAACTTCAACTGTTAAGGAAGGCATCATCTGCAGTACCATCTCAACATCCTGTACCTCAGTAGAAGAAAATCCACCTACTTGAGAAAGAAGCTCAGCACGATCTTGAAGGCTCATGTCCCGAAGCTCCTGAAATGTTCTTACCTTCTGCAGTTGAAGAATCAAGACCTCTTACAAATATGATTAAAACAAATTCAAAGGATGGAAAATCTCACACACATGGGAGGTATATATATCCAACTAAATATGGAAAAGCAGAATGCAAATTCTAATTTTCTTTAGCTGAATTGTAAAAAAATAAAGAATTGTTGGGATTTAATGCAACTACATCCAAGATGAGATGTATTATAATGAATTTATGTCGGATAAACATCTTATATTGCTAAACTCACTGCAGGAAACCGCAGAAAACCGAAAAATACTTGTGAAAACCTTAATGAGCTGAAAATATGAGCTAGCAAACGGCTTTCCTGAACAATTGCATTCCTGCCACATTATAATTCATTATAGAAATTTTATCCACTGACCTTGCGGGCTATTTTTTTTATAACAGCCTCAGTAAAATGTGGCAGCTGCAAGAAAGGTGCAGTGCCTTCAGTGGATCCTCCGGTTGCCTTCCTGGAACTGAGAGGAACAGCCTGCATCAAAGTCCATAAAAGTTATAATAGATATCTGTTAGACCCATGAAAACTTATGTTAGGTGCAAATATAAAGGGGCAGGGGCTGTTTAGTAATTTTTGGGGCAGGGGCAATTTAGTAACTTTATTATTAATTAGGGTTGAGCTATAAATAAGAGATTATGGAGTCATTTAGGGTTTATGTTGAATTTTTTCTGGTATTAGAAACCATTAGGAGTCTTGGGAGAGATTGACCTACCTCTCGAATTGTAGGTCAGGATTGATTATTTGTTTTCTTTTGATTTAATAAATAAAAGTCAGCCCTAATTTAGCCCCAAGTCCTATCAAAGTGGTATCAGAGCAAGAATCCTGAGACAATGGCATCAAAGAAAGTGGACGCACTTGAAGAAAAATTGGAAGCGGAGATTGGATCGCTCAAGGCCACCATTGACGAGCGATTTAATAACGTTCAACAAAAATTTTCATCCCTTGAAGCCATGTTGTTGAAATTGATAGAACTCCACCTCAACCCACCATTGGCAGTATCAACAGGCCAAGACGGTGTGGTGGTAGAAGGATCAGGCGACACGAAACCCGTGCTCGACAACGGTACAGATTGCGGAGGGTCGAAAACCACCAGTCTTGCACAGCCAGGGGCAACAGTTCACGGCGGATTTGGTGGCGGGGAGGTTAGCCTAGGGGACTTACGGCCTAGGGGAGCGTTTCCTGGTGTTGGGTGTGGCGAAGGAGGCTAGGTTGCGGCTGGGGGCAGAGGATCTGAGGGTTACGCTTGAAATTGATAGAACTCCACCTCAACCCACCATTGGCAGTATCAACAGGCCAAGACGGTGTGGTGGTAGAAGGATCAGGCGACACGAAACCCGTGCTCGACAACAGTACAGATTGCGGAGGGTCGAAAACCACCAGTCTTGCACAGCCAGGGGCAACAGTTCACGGCGGATTTGGTGGCGGGGAGGTTAGCCTAGGGGACTTACGGCCTAGGGGAGCGTTTCCTGGTGTTGGGTGTGGCGAAGGAGGCTAGGTTGCGGCTGGGGGCGGAGGATCTGAGGGTTACGCGGCTGGAGGAGGCAGTTTAGGGTTGGGAATCGGTGCTTCGGCATCGGAATGGGGCGCGCGAGATTCGGGGGTGGACGGGCTTGGCGACTTGGCGGCATTTGGGGGTGACACACGGCCTGGGCAGGGCTGCTGTGGGCCAGGGCAGGCTGGATTTGGGCCTGGGCAGGGCAATTTTGGGTCTGGACAGGTCGTATTTAGGGGCGGATGGCCAGGAAGAGGGGTTACCTGCAAGAAAGGGAGCGGTTATGACCGGAATGTAGTTGGGCGAGGGATTTCAGCCCAATATGGGGCTGGGCAAGGAGAATTTTGGGTTGGGTCTTCGGGATTTGCAGACACTAGAGTAGATTCGAGAGTTTGGCGACCTCTAATGGCACGAAATTGGGCGGGTCAGACTCAATTTGGAGCGGATTCTAGGGTAAGAAAGCTGAAAATGCCCATTTTCGAAGGCAAGGATGCTTATGGATGGGTGTATAGGGTAGAGTGCTATTTCACCATCAATGGACTCTCAGAGAGGGAAAAATTAATGGCAGTGGCGTTATGTTTGGAGGGAAAGGTACTTGCATGGTTTCAATGGCGAGAACAAGGACAACCATTGAGGTCGTGGGGTGAATTTAAGGACCGGCTATTGGAGAGATTTCGGGCCACTCAAGAAGGGGATTTGCATGAACAATTTTTTGCCTTGACCCAGGAGAGAACGGTCATGGAGTATAGGAAAAAGTTTGAGCTGGTGTCGGGACGTCTAGGGGACATCTCAAAGGCAGTGTTGGAAGGGAATTTTATGAAGGGACTGAAGCAGGAAATCCGAGCCCTGCTACGCTTACTAAGGCCGAGAGGGTTAAGGGAGTCAATGGAGTTGACACAAATGATTGCGGATAAGAACACAGCAGCAGTTTCCTGGATTCCACCTTGAGGACAAGGTGTCTTTTTAGGAGGGGAGTAATGTTAGACCCATGAAAACTTATGTTAGGTGCAAATATAAAGGGGCAGGGGCTGTTTAGTAATTTTTGGGGCAGGGGCAATTTAGTAACTTTATTATTAATTAGGGTTTAGCTATAAATAAGAGATTATGGAGTCATTTAGGGTTTATGTTGAATTTTGTCTGGTATTAGGAACCATTAGGAGTTTTGGGAGAGATTGACCTACCTCTCGAATTGTAGGTCAGGATTGATTATTTGTTTTCTTTTGATTTAATAAATAAAAGTCAGCCCTAATTTAGCCCTAAGTCCTATCAATATCTTAAGAGTAGACATGACCAACCTATAACAAAATATACAAGGCAGCATGTCAGAAATCTATTGGTAGGACACAGGAACAAGAATTACAGATGTGGGAGACATTAGCAAAAATTTTTTAATTTACCCAAGAAGTTGAAGAGCAATATATTCCACTAGGCATAACTTAAAACTAAGAAACCAGTAAATTAAGCAGAATAAAGATCTATTTGGGTTTCCATTAAAAAAAAAAAGATCTATTTGGGTTTGAAAAAGGCAAGCTGGAAAAAAGAATGAAGAAAGGGACATTCTCATAACGATCAGCTAGTCAAAAACCTGAATCATGATCAAAAAGCAGAATCTCTTGTCCAGGATAATTGATTTCACAAGACAAAAGAAAAAGATTGGTAAAAATATTTTGAATCTTCTTTAGCATGTTATTATGGGAAATACAATATAGAAGACGCTTTAACGAGGCCATGAGTAAATAGTGCCCTAAATAAAAACCTGAATGATAGACTGAGAGAGCTCGACAACCCCAACTGCAGGCCTAAGCCATCCATGACCCTGAGCTGTGCGTGGTATAACTGCCATCTGAATGAAGAGAGTAATGCATTAATAATGATAACGAAGAGTCTCAAAGCCAAAATCGATAAACATATAATCAAAGAATTCTAACAGAGTTAGGCATGATTAAGTGTCAAATATTGAAGAACTAAAAGTTTCAAATGCCTCACATGAAAAGAATTAATTTGCTAAAGGTTACTAAATACAGGCCAAAAACAAAAGACGACGACTTCATAAACAAGAAATTAATGCAACAACGACGACTTCATGAACAAGAAACTAATGCAACTAGTATAATCAACATACATTGTTCATGTTTACTATGCACATCCTTGTCTAAACCTCCAAGAAGACATTGATCAGTGATAGAAAATGTCCTCGAGAGACAAAAAGCTTAGAAAACAAATTGTTTATTTCCAACAAAAACCATGCCAAGTTCAATTCTTATCCAAGGTTATGAATATTTAAGTTTTTTTCCTTTCATTAAGTTTAAGACCACATTGCATCAATCCACAAGAAATACACCCTCTCCAATGTCAGTTATACTTCCATGCTATAAAACCATCAATCTTCTGTTAAAATTCCATCAGAATTTCAACTTGACCCCATGTAAGCCTTGGCCCCAAAAGGGAAATCAGTATTATGTATCCTTTTCACCATTCTACCCTATATCTAAAGCAACACTCTCCTGACAACATGCAAGGAGGTGCCATTGGAAAAGAAACAAAAACATATTTAGAGTTAATATCATTAACTGCATAAAAAGAATTTTGCTATAAATCTCCAAAAATAAAAGAAGATAGATTTAGTTGCCTTTTCTTTCATGAGAATAAAGTTTATCAAGAAGGCTCATTATAAGATTCATTGATTGTGTTACTGGTGTCATATATCAAAAAGTCATCATATAGAAAATAAAGCAGGAGCTGCTGTAATGTTAAATGTCATTCTCACATAGAAGTCTACATTATACACAAGCAGCAAATATTACCTTCATCAGTTCTTCTAGAAGGCGAGGTGCAAGTTCTAACACACGCCTAAAATCACCTAGCAAAGCTGGAGACAAGGCAGCTGATTCACGAGTTAATTGAGCCTGAATCAACAACTCTGTCTGTATGGAGGAATGCAGTAGAAGCATAAGAAACCAAAAGAGTAGAAAAGAAAAACTGTAACAGGTCAGTATCGCTAAATTGTGGACCACAAAAGTACCTTAACTATGGCTGGATGCTGCTTCCAGAACTTTGCTTGCTCTTGCTTAATATTTTTAAGGTCCAGATTCAATTCACTCCTCACTGACATAAATAGCTTCTGGAGAGGTTCATCATCGGTCCTACGTACGGGAATTTCCATGTATTCGGCAGCCTTGATGAACACTTCCATCACTTTGCTGCATAATCAAGTATACAATAGAAAAATTAAAAAATATACACACAAACAAGTGCGCTCGCACTCATAAAGAGTCATGCTGTTCATGGAATGAAAATTGCACGACTGTAAAACTTAATGGAGTGATTCCTCAAACATGGGTATCTCAGATAATTCCTATCTAACCAGCACAGTATCATATATTAGATAGAGCATCAAATGACTGTAAAAACTGATATTTATATAGTTTACAGGTGATTCTATAGGGAAATAGCCAAATCAACAATTGTGTAATTGTAGTTAAAATACATGTATTTGATACGGATTTAACATATAAGCCATTGAAACCATACTGGACTATTCATGCAAACAGCCAGAAAGGAATCCATGTTCACACCCATAAGAGGTTACTATCATGCATTGTACTATTAAATTACTACCATATACATAGCCACATAAGCCTGGCAGTAATAAGTTGTTAATATGGTGACTAATCAAAAAACTGATTAATAGTGAAAAAATAAGGTGAAGAAGCAAGTACCTTGGGGCCAAAGAAGGTTTCATAAAGTAATAGTATGTGGACAGTGTATGATGCATGACATAATTTCCTGTGTATTTTGCTGACTTTGAGAGGTAAATAACAGCTACCACCAGTGGCAGAAGAATACAAATTCCAACAATCCAAAGTAACAGTATGCCACCAGATGCCCCATCAATGTCTAGCAGGAACTGAGGGAGAGCAATGCCCATTTGAAATCCCTGTATCAACAACAAACTTCGACATTAGTTTCAAAGTGTTATGACTTGGTGAATTTCAAGAACAAAAATAAATGCTAAATGCAAATGGTTTAATCAGAAGAGAGCGGAACATTGCCTGTCTACCATCTGGATGACCATATTTTTCAAAATTCTCACGAGATATTGGATCTGTCAGAGCTTGATAAGCCTTTGAGATGTACTCCACAAAGTACTTGTTGGCCTCTGAAAACATACAACACAAGTCAGTAGGCACAAGATAACATTCAAATGTTCCATATTTGCAGCTCAACTGAGCACCGCTAAGCAAACAAATATAAACAGAAGAACCAAAAAACCTTCAACCTGGATCTGGATTTTTATCAGGATGATATTGTATGGAAAGTCTCCGATATGCTTTCTTTATATCTGAATCTGAGGCCCCATGTTCCAAACCTAGTATGCTGAATGGCTCAAAAACTTGCATCTTCAATAAAAGGAGAAAATAAATAATTTAAGCATAAAAAACTAACACTAGAATTATGTAAGAGCTACGACAAAGTGATTCATTAGATATAAGTAGTATTGCTTTTAACAGAAGCAAAATGACCAAGCGCTCATGGTTAAAATTTTAACAAACATATTTACCTCACGACTTGTACTTTTAATGTAATAAATGAGAATTATCATGATGACCCAAAGCAGGACTAGCGACAGATTACTGCACGTAGAGAAGTTTGAGATCTGTGACAATAAATCCAATGAGTTCAAAAATGAATGATGTATGTCAACCAAAACATTGAATTCATTACATATCTAAGAATTTGAGCACACTGAAAGGTCAAACAAGGAACTCACCCGCTTGAATATAGATTTCCTGTACTTCCCAGAACGAGCACACTCAGAGCACTGGCAGTGGATGGTCTTTATTTTCTTTGAAAAAGCACGACACAACTTTAGTATCGTGTAAGGCACTAGAGGTAGGGCCATAATTGTCAAAATGAAAATTGGGAACAATTGACTGTTCTCTTCAGTAGCAGCCATCGTGACCTATCCAGAAACAGTTCCTAAATTGCTACCAATCCTGCAGAAACTATCTGATTAGAACTCATTAGTCCACATATGTGACTACACTAGAAGTCCAACAAAGGATACATGCCTATAAATTTTCAAAAGGCTCATATATTTCCTAATCATTCACTTTTTAAACTAAATAGCAAATTCCAAATTCAACGTTTCATCAAAAAAAAAAAAAAATGAGTACTACAAATTATTGTTGGCAATATCTAGTTGGGAAGTAAATGAAACCCGATCCTGTCCCGTTATTTTATCATGGACAAAAATTTGTCCTGATCCAATACCAGTGGTTTCTACAATCCCATCAAAATCAATAAAAACAAATCCCAAATTCAACAGGTCCACACAAACCCTAAACACAAATCACGAAATATTAATTCCCAAATTCAAATCAAATTTACACAGTATATAACAAGAGAAACCATCGGTCATATCATATCTTTCCACTAAAACCCTATATTACTACAACAACCAAATTCACAGTGTAATCACGACTTGTGGGGGAATTTTGTTGGCCGCCTGGCTAGTGAGCGACTGAGCTTGGTGGGACAAATGATGGTAGGGAGGCAACTTTTGAGTGTTTAAGATCATGATTTTTTTTTATATCATTTCATTTTTTTCTCCAAAATATTAACATCATACCAATGAATTAATGAATTCAAAATCAGCAAAAAAAAGAAGTAATTAACACACAAGTACAATGAAATAATTATAACAATAATAATAATAATACAATATAAGTATAATAGTGCGAAAAATCAATTAATAATTACTATGCAAAGCACACTATAGGCACAAAAATTCATGTAAATTAATTAAAAATTCAACTAAAAAATTCAGCTTAAGTAAATTCATCATTAATATTTATTTTGCGGAAAAAATCACAGAAATTAAGTTACCTCAAATTAAAAAAATAAATAGAAAAGAAAACAGATCGCGATCTGTTCTGGTTCCGTCCGTCCGATGGCGCGGAATTAGATAGAGAGATTGAACTGTGCTTTTGAGATCCAAAATAAAAAACCAATAGGACAGGACTGAGTTTCCAATTTTACCATCAGAGGACCTACTGGGTCGTGAGGTCATAATCGTCATTTATGGTTTACTGGACAAAGGAAGAATCTGTATGTAGTTTGAGGTTGACTTGTGCGGTTGCAGTGCATGTTTGGTGCGCATGCCCACAGGATGCAACAAATTTCCTTTTTATTTTACATTTAATTGTATGTGCACATTTAAAATGTGAATCTGATTTGAATTTGTTATATTTGTAATATTAGTTATAAGTATTTGTTGTATTTGGATAAATGTTATATATATATATACATATACTAAATAAAAATTAATTTTGAGTAAGAATATTTCGTATTGTATTTGTGTCATGTCAATTTTGAGCCGACACTAATGTAACTCATTTAAAATTTGAAACACTGAGCATACCCATGTATTAATTCTGATATTCATTTAACATGATTTTAAATTTGAAAAAAAAAACAATTTCACACCTCCTTATCTCATGGGGAGTAAAGATTTCCTACGTTATTATTCTATATTAAAATTCTAAAAAAAAGAAAAATTAAATTAAATATGGCATTTAAATTCAATGTCTTAAACTTGTTAAATGATGCCAAAAGAAATGGAATTTCAGGATGATCCATTAATTATAAACGTTTATATTGATCTTTTTGTAAACTTCGAAATGGTATATCAAGGACCCAAAATAATACATATCGAAAAAGTTATGGCCTTAGAAAAGCATCGAGCTACCCTACATAGTTGATTGGTATCAAATAACAAAAGAAGTTACAACATGTTGTTAGATAACAATAGAAGTTACAGGACATTGTTGACTAATAGAGATGGCAAAAGTCCGGGTCGGGTCCGGGTTTGGAGCTGTTCGGGACCAACCCGGATATCAAATGTAGCTACCCGGACCCGCACCGTGCCCGAAATTTTTCTATGCTGGCCGGGCACATGCCCGGCACTATTCGGGCACGGGTTTTTTCCGGGTTTTCTCTACCCGAATTTGAGTGGTGATGAATTTGAGTGGTCATAATATATGGGACAAAATCAGAAACACACATATTATATATAGCTTCGAAATTCACTGATTAAACATATTGAAATGAGGACTTTTTCCACTTGCAAACCCAACTAGTAAAAACCATCATTTCTCACAACACAAAAATTAAAAGGCAAATCACACGCCAAAAAAGAATAAATAAAAGGTGTCAAAACAATTGTTTACTTCTAAATTCTAACAAACCATAAGTCCATAACAGTCCAAAATCAAAACATCTTAACTATAAGCAAACATCTAACGGAATTATCAAAATTAAAAAAGGAAAAAATTCTATAATAAATTATTACAACATCTTAACTATTTCAACTTCAATCTACTTTATAATTTAAGTAAATAACAAATAAAAATCATTTCAATCTATTATCCACTACCTAAATTTATTCAATTTCTAAACTAAATTCATTCAATCCCTATCAAAAATTTAAATTGCACATCACAATAATCACCAAATAAATCTAAATAAATGTAGCATACTAACACCCAACATATTACATAATAAATATCATAATAACTCCAATATCAATAACCAACATAACATATAAAAATCCCAAAATATCAAACACACATAATTCATAAAAGAGTTTAAAATAACATATTATGTCAAGCAGCTCGACGATTGTGCCCCATCATCATCATCATCATTTGAAATTAACTGCTCCCCAGTAAAAATCTCATTTTCCAGAACTCCACCTAATAACAAAAATAACAGATTAAGATTTAAAAACATTTTGAGCAAACAAATAATACGATAACATAATTCAAATAACTTTATACCTCGAAAAGAAGTTCAAATCCAATTTTGAGCACACATTACGGATTCCAAAGTGTTAAGATGAAGTCTACTACAATGCGGACTCAAAAATCTACCCCCAGTACTAAAAGGGGACTCAGAGGCAACAGTGGATACAGGAATGGCTAAGATATCCTTGGCCAACTCGCCTAAAATAAGATATTGGCCTATGTGCATCTTCCAAAAAACTAAAATATCAAAGTTCGGAATAGTATCCAATAATTCATCATCTAAATACCTATCCAACTCCGACTTAATCACCTTAACACGCTTATTTCGACTCCGAAATGTTTCAAACTCATCTACATCCCAATACTTATTCGGATTCGAAGAAGATTCCAAAGGAACATCATCCAACCCAACATCCTGCCTATCACTCAAAACCATAGCTTTCATTTCATATTCTTTCACTAAATCATGACAAAGCTTATGTGCACGCTCAATATGCTCATCCGCTGTATCACCATAGATCTTTGGGAAATAAAAATCAATCAACAACATCTTATATCTCGGATCAAGAACTACAACCACAACTAACATCGGATGAATTTCATTCCAACATTTTTCAAATTTATCAATCATTTTATCAGCCATAGTTCTAATAGCAAGATTATCGAAAGTGCGTCACCCATTAATTGACATTTTCATTTTACATATTAACGGAAAGAACAAATTAGCATTAGGGTATTTTGTACCCAAAAACATCTCCGTTAACATGTAAAATGATTTCAAATGCTCCACCATTGTGGCTACCAAATCCCACTCACTATCACTAGGCAAGCTCTTATATTGAGACTCACGCTGTTGTAGCCGAGAAAAAACACTTTTATACATTAGTGCTACATCAAGCATGTCATAAGTAGAATTCCAACGAGTTGGACAATCTAACTTCAAACTTTTTTTACAATTAATTTTCAGTTGCCTAGCAGCTAGCTCAAAAGATTCAAATCGTTGTTTTTGTGTCCAGTAACTACCACTCTCCCTAATCTTTCCAACCCCGTTTTCTATAACTTTCAACCCATCCCGCACAATCAAGTTCAATATATGAACAATACATCTCATATGAAAAAAATTACTATTGGAAATTAAGGTACCAGGATCAAACCTTAATAACAATTTCTCCACCACCGCATCAATAGTGGTACAATTATCCAAGGTCATTGAAGACAACTTTCTATCCACGTTCCAATCCAACAGACACTGCACCAACTCATTAGAAAGGGCCTCAGCAGTATGAGGGCTCAGAACATAAATAAACCTAACAAATATTCAAGTAATAATATTAAATACACAAACTTAAAATATTATAACAATTTAAACTTTAAAAGAAATCAAATATAAGTAATAAAAAATTGAAAGAAAAATTAAGCAAATAAAAAGTTATAGACAAATTAGAAATTACCTTAAAATTCGGCTATGCATATGTGCTGTGACAACCATGTATCCTTTTTTCTGGTTACTTGCTGTCCATAAATCCGTAGTAATAGCCACTCTACCTTGATTTTTCTCCAACATATGCAAAGTCTTAACCTTCTCAATATGATAAAGTTTCGAAATCTCACTCTTCAATGTATTTCTACTCATTGGCTTAACCACGGGGTTGGCATGTGCCATCATTTCTCTAAAGCCTTTATATTCCACAAATTTAAGTGGAAGTTCATGCATCACCACCATCCTTGCGATCAAACTCCGCAAAACTTTTGGATCAAAACTATCAAAGCCAATGTCACAACTCCCATCCTCTCTTTTGAGCACTTTGAGACTTCCTTGAAGTGCTTCTTGTATTTTTGGTTGACTCCTTGAAAAACAAGATTTCATGTGTCTATTCAAGCTCGTGGTCCCTGATGTGTATTTGGCTTCTAAAATTGCATTATAGTGCATGCACTTTGCCTTTTTTTCACCATTAATAGTTACTTTTGTAAAGTGATCCCAAGCTGTAGAGACTTTCTTTCCCTTTTTATCTTTAAGAGTTGACAGTGAAATCTCCTCAACCTCATTATCATTGCTATCTTCAACATTCCGAGATAAATTTGGAGCATTTGACGAATTAATTTCTATATTGTCTGACAGTGACTGTGACTGTGACATCGCACTGCTGTTTATTATTAAAAAATAATGAATAATTATAAATAATCATGCAAATTACATAGTTATAATATTATATAACAAAATTAACTTACAAGCAATATAAGCAACCTAATAAAGCAAAGAAGAAAGACCAGACAGATAAATAAATAAACAACTGAGAAATTTCTGGAGCAATTGCATGAACAGGACCACAATACAAAGAAAATAAACAGGTTTAATTAATTAATAGACTGAAGCAAGTATTTTGTCACTGTCTGATTATAATTAGAAAATATTGTATAGTTTTAAATTTGTGTTTTAAAACATATATACACACCTGCACAGTTATCAAACTTATCTCATTCTCAGCTAGGCCGTAGTTTGGTAACAATCATGCTTATTTCGCCACTAGGCCGTAGTTGAGTGGTGAATCCGTGTCTTTATACTAGTGAAGGTATATAAGGTAAGGATTAAAAAAGAAAAAAGAAAAAAAAATAATCAACACCATTTGAATATTCCCCTGGTCACAAGTCTTTTGGTTGCGATTACAATATACTTTAGTCCCAGTAGCTGAAATTTCCCACTTTACAGAAATTCTTAATGTGAGCCAATTCCTTTTTAGTTTTTAGATGGCCCCTAGTGCATAATCACAAATATGCAGAAGAGATACTTGCTAGTACTACTCACTTTGCAAGCTTATGAAATGAACATATATAATTTATGTTATCACAATATTAAAGTAATTATCACTACAGCTCATGATCACCACATACAAGTTACTTATCATTTCTTAAAAGTGCTGCTCACACAGGAAATAGTGTTCCATTTGAGGTTCATAGCCTCTTTAGTTCAAGTCTAGCTAGCTGCAACTTAAACATGAATTAATGCCAGAAATTGTTCAATTGATCAGCTGTAAATTGTGAACTGTGAGCTATTTCAAAACGATTGCAGATAAATGAGATCAAACGTATTCCAAACGAAACACCCATATGAAATAGAAAAACTACTATAATAGCATAATGAGGGTGTTTAACATTAGCTCTTTCTTATTATGTTCTGTGCAGCCATTAACAACGTAAACACTTCCAGCATCCAAGAAAAAAATTAAGCATATATTGAACGCAATTTCATCATTTTTTTTGAAAAAACAGCCAAAAAAAAATTACCTCGTGGGTCGTGGCTGTGGGTTGTAGGCTTACAGTTGATATGGTGACAAAACAATGGAGTGAGAGTGTGAGACTAGCTATGGTGGCGGACGCCGTTGCGCGGTGGCTACCACTAAGAAGCTGACCAAACAGTGAAGAGCTCTTTGACGGACTGACGAGTGACGATTGTGCTTTGCGGTTCGTGGAGGGAGAGGCGTGGTCAACTGTCAATACTGCATCTCCATCGGTGAAGGATATGTGGTGGCTGCTGGTAATGGTGGAGAGACGGAGGGAGGAGGTACCGATTCTGATATCTGAGACTTGTCGCGAATTCGTGATTTAGGGTTGGTTGGCCGGTTGGGTTTGGGGGAAATTGGGTAAAGGAAAAATGCAATTTTCGTTTTTATATTTTCCTCATTTTTTTTTACTTAATAAAAAAGCAGGCACGGGTCCGGGTTCCGGGTTCTTGGTGTTGTGACCGGACCCGTGCCCGGAAACAGCCGGGCATTGAAAATCAATGCCCGAATCCGCTTTTTTCATGCATGCGGGTCGGGTTTTACCCGGATTGCATGTGCCGGGTTTTACCCGGACCGCATGTGCCGGGTCCGGTCCGGATCCGGTCCGGGCGGGCTTTTCTGCCATCTCTATTGACTAACCGTGGGTAATTTAATTTAAAACTCATTAGTATTATTACAATTTGAAATGTGGTCATGTTCTGGTTAGCCTCTTTGTAAGAGAGATTAAAGTAACGTTTACTTCTCGAATTAGAGTTGGAATTTTGAGGAGTGGGAATATAAGGATTGGGAGTGTAGAGCAGGAGTCAGAGTAAGTTATTTACTTATACTGGAATGAGAGTGTGGAATAGAACTCATAATTTCATATATATATATTTACCTTGTCTTAAATTGGGATGAATTATTTTAAATATAATTTTGCCGTTATTTAAAGAATTCTAGTTTTTAATTACAAATTTAATAAAAAAAACATAATATGTTTATTTTAAATTATGCCAAAAGAAATGGAATTTCGAGATGATTTGTTGATCACAAATGTCTATACACTTCCTTTTGTAAGCTTCAAAATGGTAGATCATGAACCCAAAACAAACACATGTAACAAAAGTTATGGTCCTAAAAAAGTAATGTGCTCACTAAAGGTGCGTGTTCGGATTGAGTTAACTTGTGAAAGCCAAATTGTTAGGCTTTTTCTCTTTCACATCTAACTCGCGCTGCCCCTCCCTGTCTCCTAAGCCTCAACACTCGTAAGCCAGTTTCTAAATCCCTAATCACAAGACCCACAACGACGGCAGGCGATAGGCCAGCTCCAGTTGATGCCCGACACCACTGTTCACCTTACAGCTCACTCACTAGTGCACTACCACACTCTACCCACGCTGACAGTTTCATCATTCCGAAGCTCGATCGCTTCTGAACTAGCTGCCGTCTCTTCCATCTCTGCCTAACTTTCGATCCATAAACTCATCAAGGTCAGTAATTTTTTTTATCTTAAGCTCGGGGCTGGTCTTTCTTGCCATATAAAAATTCTACCAATTGCCAAATTGTTGATGCTCAATCAACTATCAAAGCAATCACCATTGAGTTGTAAATAGTGCTTTTTTTTAAGCAGATTTCCTCAAAATGCTTTCTTTATTTAAGTGTATAATTAACTAATTAAGTAATTGTTAATAAATATGGGTAACCCTAGGTGTGTCAATACATTTCAAAACTTTTTCTTAATCATGTGTTGATTTCACGTTATTATTATTAGCAAATGAGTCATAATTATGCTATTTGTTTTAATATATATATTTTCGTATTAGATGATTAATAGAATAGTTAACATTGACATAAATTATTTCCTATGTAAAAAAAACAGTAAACTTAATTTGCTAATTCAACTCGACACCATTAATAAACAGGTGACAGATATCCAATATAACTAAAAGTTTTGCTCTTTATGTGAGTTTAAATTTTCTAATTTTATATTGATTAACTTAATTAGATTTATGATTTCAAATATCTAAAATAGATGGTTCAAGAGTTTGTGGCAACATCCAATTCACTAAATCTAATGAAGTTAGTGGTATGTCACTAACAGCTACTGAAGCCCAATCCAATTTGAAGAGGAAAATGCCATTAAAGACGACATCCAAACCACCTAAGCCAAGAAAAGTGATGGCTCTAAGATAAAAAATGTGGAAGGATTTCAGTAGACTACCAAAACATTACAATCGGTGTAAGTGAATTTATTGTTGCCAAGAATGTTCATGTAAAACTACTGATGGGACTACCAGTTTGTCAAACCACTTGAAATGGTGTTTTTAATATGAAAGTTATCTACAATATCAAGCAACTTTAACTTAAGAACCTATTGGTGGTAGGAATAAAGAAGATTGTCAGGTTGTGGTTAGGGGATTTAATCAAGAGGCTGTTAAAATGGCAACTGCTAAAATGATTATTCTTGATGAGTTATCATTTTCGTATATGGAGAATTATGGATTCATGCATTATTGTAGTGTTGCATGCCCTAGTTTTCTCATCCCATTTCGTAGAACCATTACTAAAGATATCTTTGACATTTTTTCAACTGGAAAGCTTTGTTGAAGGGCATATTGTGTGATGAGAAGCAAAAAGTCTCTCTCACTATTAATATTTGGACTTCTATCATGACAACTAATTATATGGTGATAGTAGCTACATTATTGACCAAGATTGGCAGTTACATGGAAAGATCATCAATTTTAACACAATTTATGATCATAAGAGGGAGATGATTGGCAAGCAGCTCGAGAAATGTTTGCTTGATTGGGATATAGAAAGGGTTTTAATAGTCACTGAACATTGTAAGGGCAAATAAAGTTGCCATTAGCTATTTGAAAGATAAATTAAAGACTTGGAGAGATGATGCATTGGTGTTGAATAGTGACTATATGCATGTATATTGTGCACATATTATGAATCTTATTGTTAATGAAAGGTTGAAAAAACTAGATGACAATATTGTTAGTGTTTAGAATGATGTCAAATATGTGAGATCATTTACTACAAGATTGAAAGCATTTCAAATTCGTGTGGAGCAAGAAAAGATTTTGGGGCAGAATAATTAGCCTTCTAAAGGAATTGAGGTTTTAGATTATCCAACTATGTAGAATTTCACATATATTATGTTGACGACAACGTTGAAGTTTAGATTAGCAATTAATTGAATAACAAATGAGGATAAGCTTTAAGATGCTTATTTTCATGAAGAAGAGGGTATAAAGAAAAAAGTAAGACCGATAAGAAGATATGATGGGGATAATGCTCGTAGGATAGTCCAATTTTTTTTATGCCACAATGACATTGTCTTCTTCTCTGAGGGTGACATCTAGTGTTTGCTATCATGAGATATGCAAAGTTAAAAATGCTTTAAATACAATGGCGAACAACCTTGATATACACATTAGTATGTGGCAAGTAGCATGAAGGAGATTTTAGGAGTATTAAAAAGGGCCCTCGAAGATAAACAAGTTGTGGATTGTTGCTTTTGTATTAGATCCGTAGGGGAAAATTAACTTTACAACACTTTACTTTGACACTTTACACAGCAAGGATAGTGCAAAACATGCTAAGATGAAAAACATGATGAAAGATGTGTTAAACAGGCTTTTTGAAGCATACAGTGCTCAACACTTAAAACCAAGTGCTAGTGCAAGTGCAAGTACATTTCCAAGTGTAAGTGCAAGTGCTGTGTTAGTGCTAATAGTAGGCTGACTTTTATAAATGAAGAAAATGAAGCATTTGAGAACCTTTTCTCCAAATACACTAGAGATCATGTAGAACTGTCAAATGAGTTAGATCTTTACTTGGTGGAGTCAGTTGAACATCAAGCATCTAATATATTGGGTACTCCATTTGATTTTTTTGTTGCAAATAACAAGAGATGTGCTTGTCATTCCAGTGTCTAATGTTGCATTTAAGTCTGCCTTTAGCAGTAGAGATCATATTTTAGATGAATTTAGGAGTTTTGTGACTCCTAATATGGCAGAACCACAAATGCTGATGTAAACATGGTTGTGGTATTCATTTTTTGTGGATTCAACAACAAACCTTCAAGTGTTGATTAAGAAAAACGAGTTTATGGATGCTCTAATAGAATGGTATAAATATTAATGATTACTTATTTATTTTTAAGACTTGTTTACTTTAAGAGTTATTTACTTCAAGTCTTTTTATTTTATGTAAAGCTTCGTAAATCAACACAAACGGACCATCTAAGTGCTCTAATATGAAGATTTTTTGTTGCAACAGTAGGTATATAACTATGTAAAGTGATTTAGATCAAGCATAATAATCAATTACACAATTAAAGCATAGTCATCATGCAAAAATGGTACAAGTAATATTAAGAATACACATTGTTAAGGCATATTGAGTTATTTTATTAAATGTTAATTAATTTTGCAGAATGGACTGATTTGCTTCATTTTATGTCTGTCATTGCTTGATTTGATTGGTGGTGGTTATTTATCGCTAATTTAGAGGTGGTGTCCTCGGTGTTGATGGTGTTGGAGATGGATTATTAATCTTTTTTGTTTATGTGGAGATGCATTGATGGAGATGAAATTATTAATCATGATTGCCATTTTGATTTTTAGATTTGTAATTTTAGTAGCTTTATTGTGCTTAACTACATGTTTTATGTTTTGTTAACTATAAAAGACTTGTTGAATTATTGTTAAGGATGCTTGGTAGTTGATATTTATTGTTAAGGATAATTGGATTTGAGATTTTGGGATTTTAGGTGATTGCTGGCAAGAAGTTTTTAGATTAAATTGTTCCAACTTGTTTTAACCCAAATTAATCTAAATTTTTAGACTGAACTCTTCTAACCCAAAACAACCTGAACTAAAATTTAACCCAAATTATCAACCCAATCTGATCTAGATTATGAACCCGAATTAAATCGAACTAGATTCTGCTCGGTTCAGTTCAATTCCACGCTTTCAATCTAATTGGGTTCAATGGTTCAATTCTCCAACCCGATCAAGTTGTAGCCCAAACTAAAGCTCGAACAACCCAAACCGAAATCTGATTTGCCCCACCTAGGTGCTCACTTT
This sequence comes from Citrus medica, assembly GCA_002013955.2. NCBI lineage: Eukaryota > Viridiplantae > Streptophyta > Magnoliopsida > Sapindales > Rutaceae > Citrus > Citrus medica. The sequence continues at coordinate 130,961 of MKYO02026116.1, read as the reverse complement.
ACACAATTGATTTATATCAAATAAAAAAAGAAGTGACAACATGTTATACTGATAGAAGTTACGACATGTGGGTAATTTAATTTAAAACTAATTAGTACTATTACAATTCAAAATGTGATCTTGTTTTGACTAACTCATCTGGTAAGATAGATTTAGATAGTGTTTACTTCTCGGATTTGAGTGATTTGAGTAAAAATCCTGAGGAGTAGGAACCTATGGATTAAGAGTATAGAGCATGAGTGGGAGTAAGTTGTTTACTTACACTGAAATAAGAGTGTGAAATAGAAATCAGAATCTCATTTATGTGTTTACCTTGTCTTAAATTGAGAGTGAATTGTTTTAAATTATAATTTTTTCGTTATTTAACAAATTATAGTTTTAACTATAAAGTGAATAAAAAATATATTTATAAATAAACTATTTATTTTATTAATAATTTTAATTATAAAAAATTAAAAATAATTATTAATATTCTTATTTATGTAAATTAAAAATTTTATTAATTTTAATTTTAATTATTTAAATAAAAAATTATTTATAAGAGCAATAGAAATGAAACATTATTATTAATAATATAGTACAAAAATAATATTTTATTAGAATAAACTATTTATTATTATTAATTATTAACATTAAATAAATATAAGAATATTATATTTTCAAACAAAGATAGTAAATAGTAACATTATTAATTGTATATGAATACATTAATATTATTTTGAAGTAATTTTAACTTAGAATCAATGTAAATTATTAACTAAATATAATAATATTATTTATATAAATATAATATTATTATTTTTAAGCTAATGTAACATTATTTTATTTTTATAAATATAATTATTCCCAGTCTCATCTCTCCCAATTAGAATGAGAATCTCACTCATTACTCTAAAAATAAACGGGACCCACGGAGTGAGATTCTCATCTTTAAATAAGTAAATACTAGAATAGAAAAAATTCACACTCCCCTCTCTCATTCCAATAAGTAAACAAAGTATTAAAGAGTGTTTATTTCTTAGATTGAGGAATGAGAAATGAGAACGAGAACAAGAATGAGAATTAATTGATATTTTTGCACTTAAAGAAAATTAAATATTCCTTTTTACCTATTTAAATATTAATTGATATTATTATTATTATTATTACAACATTATAATTATTGTTATTATAATGAAATAATAGTTATAATTATTGCTATTACAATTATTTTTCTTCTCTAACCAGCATTTTTCTTTGATTTTCTTTATTTGGTTTTATTAACTTCCTTCAATGTAATTTTCTAATGATCTTCTAAATGGTGTCACTTTGATGTTTGGATCGAGATAATATGCTCATGTTAAAAGTTGTTGTGTCAACTCCAATGATAGTGTGTGGATATTTTAATGACCCGTTGGTGGTAGACTTTATATACGCTTTCCAAAGAGTTGTTTGCATGATATTACTTTTGATGAGGCAATGGACTTGCCATTTGACTTTCACCTTGCTAGTGAAATTAGTTTATTTTTGTTGATTGTTAAGTTGTATTTGTTACGTATGGTGCCATGCTGGTTTCCCAGATTCATTATATCTCAAGGGTTTGAAATCAGGTATAAGACTATGAGTTGTTCTGGTTCTTTCTGTTACTTGTATTCTTTTGAGGTACTTTGTGATATAATTATTTTAATTTCCATTCAAAAGAAAAAGAATGACAAAATATTACAATTATAGACACTAAAATGTGGTATAAAATGAGATATAGAGGGAACGACTATTTAGACCTACTATACTATTAAATAAATATATATACTAATTAAGCTCACTATTAAAATTAAAAATTAAAAATTTACTCAACAAACCTATTTAAATATTCAAAATACTCTTCTTAAACAAATTAATTTTGTTTACACCCCTTCAACTAAACAAACGACTAAAACTATAATAAAAATTTTATGTTTTATTAGTCTATATGTTTAGGTGAAGAACACATCATGACCTGGAACAAACGAGTAGAACGAGCTCCTCTCAGCCTAAAGCGACGCCTCGAGGAAAGTCATCCCCGATGAGATGTGAGGCTAGTCACATGAGTATAGTTGGCTGGAGGGCATACGAGGAGAGACCATAATTGAGTTGGATCGAAGACTTGATCAAAGGCCAGCATGTGGCACGAAACCCACTCAACGATAGTTACCAACGTGTGGATTTCCCCAAGAGAACTTGGGCAAACCCACTCAACAGTAGTTACAATGCCCATTCACCCGCGATTATGCTACCGACCTAACAATGATCGTGAGGGAAAAGGAAGCCAATAATTTTGATTGGGTATAAAAGCTACAAAGAATGGAGGTAAAGGGGGTTAGACAACTTTTTACTTGATTTTCATATAAACACACTCTCTCAATAACTCTCTAGACTTGTCACTTTTCCTTTCTAAAATTAAGCTTTCGCATTCAAATTAGTTATAATAAAGCCACAGGATTGTGGCATAAGTTTTTTCATAAAAAAGAGTCTGATTACTGAATTGAGGGCCGAAGGGTTTTTGTCGGAAAAGCATCTGGCGCCCATTAATTGAGTATTGTGTAGGGATGACAATTGTACCTGCAAATTCACCCAAACCCACCCGCTGCAGGTAATTGTACCGGTTGCGTGCGGGTTTGGTATTACAAATTAAAACCCGCACATGGATGCGGGTGGGTTTGGTATTAACCTTATATCTGGCGAATATCTGCATGGATATCCACCAGACCCGTAATGTTTTTTCCAAATATTTTTAATTTAATTTTAATTAAAACTTTTAATCTAAAAAATGTATAAAGAAAAAAATGCAATTATTCAAATTACCAAATAGATAAAGGCCTAAAGTTGTAAATGTGTGTATGTGGCCCATCTCTCATCTAAAGTAATAACCTAAAGAAAACTAAAGACATTTCCTCTTGACTTGAGCTGCACACCCATATGACCATCTCTCATCTCTATTGATTTCATTCTTTTCGTCTTCAACCGTGAGCCTGTGACGGTGAGCCAATGCCTTGCGTCCAACTCCCTTCATTGCTAACAACGACGCGTCATGCTGTTGCAGTGGCCTAGGTACCATTGTTGTTGCAGCCAATTTTGTGGTCATGGAAGGTACGAAATTCGTATTCCTTTCCTAATAAAATGTCACATATAAAAGTCAATCTCAATAGAGTTGGCCAAAAATTTGTAATTGATATGAATAGTTAGGTTGCAAAGTGAAAAATAGCTTACAGTTCATAAAAAATCTATTAATTTTGTTGTTTTTAAGTTGATTTTGTAAATAATTAGCCTAGCGTAAATTGTCTAACTGTCTAAGTGGGATATTGCCAAATTCCCTTGCTAATTTTTCATCTCATCTTTGCTATAAATATGTCAGCTAATCCAATATTTGTTCCATCCCAACATAAATTGGGAACCTGAAAATTTTAATCATAAGAGCCACTGAAAAATGTATCCTCATAGGAAGCATACCAATTTCCGTTGTTGTTGCTTTTGAGTTGTTTTGTAGTTGTGGAAGGTGCTTGTTCAAAATTAGCATGCTGCATGCATAATTTTATGCTTTCAACTATTTGGTACCATTTAAAATCAGTTAAAATAACATGTTAATTTGATATAATTTAATTAAGCATGTTTAAAATCAGCATGCATAATTTTGTACTTTCGATTAGCTTAACTTGTTAACGTAATACGATTTAAAATCAGTATTCTTGTATATTGATTTAAAATCAGTATTCTTGTATAATGATTTAAAATTTTTTGAAATTTTTAAGGTAAAAGATGGAGCAAGCCTTTGATCTCAATAACAATAATTCGCCTATAGTAAGAACAGAAATTCAGATAGCTTCAAACCAATCTCCAATAACATGTGAAGAACTTGCAGACATTGAGGTAGCTTCGACCTAAATTCCAGTTCCTATACATGAAAAAGAAATTGCTTCTAGTGAGACTAAAAATAGTAAATTGACTATTGATGTTTGAGAACACTTTAAAAGACAGAAAGTTAGTGGGAAATTAGAATATGTAGCTGTTGGTTAATTTTATAATCAAATGCTACTAATGCCAATGCGCAAGTATACACAACAAGTAATAAAGTGATAAATATTCAAGAACGTCTCCATAGGGATTGATGTCACTTGAAATACTACAGCAATCACAATAGTGCAATCTAACTTAAGTTCAAAGTTAACAAACGTAAAGTAAGTTCTATCGAAATTGATGATTGTGAGAGAATAAAGTAAAACAATACCGTAATGAAATTAACTAAATTAAATGTGTCTAAGATTTAATTGAAACTATGGTAGTTGAATGATCAAACTCTCCTTATGCGTTGACTGCTTTTCATCAAGTTAACACCAGTTGTTACGAAAATTGCTGCAGCACTCGGCAGAATTAATCTGCATCCTCAGCAGTCGCGTATTGGAACTCACATACCCTTAAATATATTAGCAATGACCAGTTGCTAATCTACTTATGATATGGCCTCCCTTAGTCTCTCCACCCTACAAGGTGAGCACCTATGTCTAGTGTGTCACAAATCTTAACTTCAAGTATAGCCCTTATGGGAATCAAGATAACTTAATCCAGGAAACTTAAATTAAGATCAAGTAATACTCTAATAATATCCACTAAGACATGCCCTTTTGCGGCTCTTAACTTGAACCATTAAATGGGTGGTCAACCGAAATAACAGTTATATTAACAATAACTATTAAAGTAAAATGCTACAACAATGACATAACAACACATAAGAACAATCAAGAACCCATTAGATTGTTTGTCACTCAATTACAAGCAAATTTAGTTCATATTCTGAATGAGAAAAATAAACATTAATATATTGTTCACGGGGTACATCAGAACAGTCAAAGAAAGAAGAAATGTATAAGTTGAGAACGACAAAAAGCAAATCCAAATAACTTTGTAGGATTTCTCAATGTTGCTGAAGCCGTTCTCTTTAATTATGATCTTCTTCTCATTTTTTTTCTCTAATGTCTTGATGATAATTCCCTCGTCGTCTTTTTATGTGGTGCGCACCCTCCTTTTATACTGCCAACTAGGGTAAATAAAAGTCTGTGGGTGTGCATGAGTTAAATTAGGAAACATACAGATCGCAATTCTACAGCTGACCCGCGTTTAAGTTTTCTCCCTCAATGCTCCCGAATTACTACAACAATGGTTGCTCTAACAACAGCTACAACACTGCACTATTCCCGATTGTGCTTTACTTCTTTTGCAGTCATCTTCTTTCCTCCTCTTTCTAGTCTAATGTCTCAGAATCCCTTTATGAATTAAGAATTTCTGAAAACGTACAATTATGCACATGTTTTGAGCACAAATTACTTTGATTCAAGCAAAACTTATTAAGACTCAACTAAAATGAATGTTTATGCAAAATATAATAAAAACATCTCATTTGCTCTCTAACTGATATTGATTTAAGTCTAGAATTGATGTAATAACTCTCATTTCATAGAGTTTTCATTAGTTGTTTACAACTCATTAGCCCATGATGCCCTTTTTATTGTAAGAGTTGTGAAGATGGTGCTTCATCTTTTTGGGGTCAATTTATCAAGCAACTTGGCATACTCACAATTAATTTCAGCAGGTAAATTATAAAAAACATTTATAACTCGGGAGTCTAATGGAACAAGTGTGTTTTTTACCCCAATATTGTGCTGACTAGGGCTTATCAAATTGGTGTAAAATTCCTTGACTACTGGCAGCACAAGATCTCGAGGGTGGTTGCAAAACTCTAACCACCCACGCTTTGCTGCAGCATTGTGTATTGTTTGCACAATTCCGGTGAGTTGTTCTGGAAATTGAAACCCTTCCCACGCTTTGCTGCAGCATTGTGTATTGTTTGCACAATTCCGGTGAGTTTGTTCTGGAAATTGAAACCCCTTTTCTTCTAGAATCTTATCCGGTTCAATGAATTCTTCATATTTTTCTTCGGCTTGGTAACTCTGGAATTGTGAAGGATTTTTTAGGCGGCTGGCTGTTTTCTTATACCTTGGCATTGCTAGTAACAATTTGAAGGTAATGTCCCTGAGAGTAAAATGAGAAGATGAGGGTAAGAATTATTAGAGTTGTGCTTGCGAAGGAGAGGGGGAATAGTGTCGTAGGTCACTACGCACAGAAATTCCCTTTTATAGTTGAATTTACATGAAGATAAATCCGGTAAATAAGGATAAATTAAGGAAGGAAATATTTTGAATATAATGAGTATATCCTATAAACATAGGCCATCGAAATTAATGCACTAATTTCAGAGATTTTTTTCTTAATTACTATCCAAATACATGCATCCATCTGTCATGATTTATCTCCAACGGTAAGTGAGAAGCTCCAATTTTTAATTTACTGTAACGGTAATATTGGTTGCTGCAGCACCCATTTGCTTGCTCTAGCAACAGTTACATACTCCACTCCAATAGCCTCTGACACGTGGCTTGCCTCTGCTCTCTGTCACCATTCAACCTCACTTGTCAATATGGAATTCAATTGCCACACATACTTCCCACAAAAACTAAAACTAATTCTAAAAATAATTAAAAATAAAGATATCAAATGATAGCAAGAGTAAAGAGTTCAATAATGTGAAAGGATAAAACTAAATAGCTAGAATTGAAGAACATAATTAAATAAAATAGAAGAGAGGAAGAGTATTCAACAAAACCAAAAAGGATCGAGCTTGGTTTGAGGTGGCTGTCTCCACAATGGGTTGCCTCCCATTGAGCGCTTGATTTAATGTCCTTTAGCCTGACCTTCTTTCACTGCTCAGTAGCTGGGTTCTTTAAAAAGTAAAACCTCCTTTGAACAATCTGTCGCTGGGTGTATGTAATGCTTAACCCTGTGTCCATTAACTTTAAATTCTTGACCTGTTTGTTCATCTAGAAGATCAACAGCCCCATGAGGAAAAATTTTAATAGCTTAAAAGATCCAAACCATTGTGATTTTAGCTTCCTTGGAAATAATCTTAGTCTTATATTATGGAGCAATACTAATTGACCAGGGCTGAATTGCATGTTTTGAATATGCTTGTCGTGCTAGTGTTTTGTCCTCTCTTTATAGATTCTTGCATTTTCATATGAGAATAACCATAATTCATCAAGCTCACAAAGTTGAAGCTTCATTTGCTCTGCTGCAGCATGAATATCCCAATTTAGTTGCTTCAGTGCCTAGTGTGCTTTATGCTCTAGCTCTAGTGGCAAGTGACAAGCCTTCCCATAAATAATTCGGTAAGGAGACATGCCAAGTGGAGTTTTGTATGTTGTTCTGTAGGCCCATAGGGAGTCATGTAACCATAAAGACCAATCCTTCCTTGTTGGGTTCACCACTTTTTCTAAGATCTTTTTAATTTCTATGTTGGACACTTCAGCCTGACTATTGGATTATGGGTGATATGTTGTTGTTACCTTCTGTCTGACTCCATATTTTACGATAGTTGCAACAAATACTTTGTTGCAAAAATGAGTACATTCATCACTAATAATTGCTCTAGGAGTGCCAAACCTGAAAAAAATGTTTTTCTGAAAAAAGCTACCATAGTGTTTAGTATTATTGGTAGGTAATGTTGCAGCTTCTACCCACTTGGAGACATAATTCACAGCAACAAGGATATATAAGTTCCCAAAGGATGGTGGAAAAGGTATCATGAAATCTATTCCCCAGACATAAAAAACATCCACTTCCAGAATGTTGGTCAATGGCATTTCATGTCTTTTAGTTATGTTTCCTGTCCTTTGACACCTGTCACAACATTTAACAAATTCATAAGCATCTTTAAAAATAGTAGGCCAGTAATAACCTGATTGCAAAACTTTAGCAACTATTCTGTGACTACCAAAATGTCCTGCATATGCTGCAGCATGGCATGACTCCAGTATGTGGGGAATTTCTCCTTCTAAAGCACATCTTCGTATTACTTAATCTGAGTATAACTTATATAAATGTGGGTCATCCCACTGATAACTTCTAACATCATGAAGAAATTTCTTTTTCTCCTGAAACTTCAGCTCAGGTGGTAGCAACCTACTTACTAAGTAGTTAGCAAAATATGCATACCATGGAGATCCTGACTACTACAACATCTGTGCTTATTGTACTACCAACAACTGTTCAACAAGAAACATTTCAGTGATGTCCCTCCTTGTCAATGTACTTGTGTCTACTTCCAGCCGCGACAGGTTATCTGCTACTTGATTCTCAGTCCCTTTTCTGTCTTTAATTTCCAGATCAAATTCCTGAAGTAATAAGATCCATCTGATTAATCTTGGTTTGGCATCCTTATTTAAAATTAAGTATTTGATGGCTGCATGGTCTGTGTATACAGTCACTTTAGTATCCACCAAATAAGCTCTGAATTTATCAAAGGCAAATACTACTGCTAGCAACTCTTTCTCTGTAGTGGTGTAATTGATTTGAGTTTTAATAAGAGTTTTGCTTGCATAGTATATAGAGTGAAAAAATCTTATCCTTTCTTTGCCCTAATACTGCTCCCACAGAATAGTCACTAGCATCACACATCAGTTCAAATGGTAAAGTCCAATCTGGAGATATAACCACTGGTGCAGTGATCAGAGCTTTCTTTAATTCTCCAAATGCTTGGAGACAATCTTTGTCAAAGTAAAAAGGCTTGTCATGTTCCAGCAATGAGCACAATGGTTTAGCTACCTTAGAAACATCCTTAATGAATCTTCTGTAGAATCCAGCATGACCTAAAAAACTCCTAATACCCTTTTATTAAAGTGGGGAGTGGCAGTTTATCTATTACTTCTATTTTGGCTTTGTCTACCTCAATGTCATTCTTGGACACCTTATGACCCAACACTATTTCTTCTTGCACCATGAAATGACACTTTTCTCAATTGAGTACTGAGTTAGTCATCTCACATCTTTTAAGAACTTCTTTCAAGTTGTGTAAACAATCATTGTATGTCTCTCCAAAAACTGAGAAGTCATTCATGAAAACTTCTAAAGTCTGCTCTACCATATCAGAACAAATAGACATCATACATCTCTGAAAAGTTGGTGGAGCATTGTACAAACTAAAGGGCATTCTTCTGAAGGTAAATGTTCCATAAAGATATGTAAATGTAGTCTTCTCCTGATCCTCTGGAGCTATAGCAATTTGGTTGTAGCCTGAATACCCATTTATGAAACAATAGTACTCTTTTCCAGCAAGTCTGTCCAACATCTGATCTATGAATGGGAGTGGGAAGTGATCATTCCTTGTGACTTTGTTGAGCTTCTTGTAATCCATACATACTCTCTATCCAGTCACTATCCTTGTAGGAATAAGTTCATCCATCTCATTAGCTATCATTGTTATCCCTCCCTTCTTTGGAACACATTGGACTGAGCTCACCCACGAACTGTCTGATATTGGATAGATGATTCCAGCATCCAAACATTTGATGCTTTTCTTTTTCACCACTTATTTCATAATAAGGTTTAACCTTCTCTGATGCTCTACTGAATTGTTGTGGCAATCTTCTAACAGAATTTTATGCATGCATATTGATGGGCTTATCCCCTTGATGTCTACCATGGTCCATCCAATTGCTCTTATGTATCTTCCAAGCATATCTACTAGACTCTGCTCTTGACCTGCATTCAAGGTAGAGGAAATGATTACAGGGACTGTGTTGTTTTGACCAAGATAAACATATTTCAAATGTGAGGGTAACAATTTTAATTCAAGACTAGGAGGTGATTCAATAGATGGTAAAGTTGTTTTTACTTCCCTGTCTAAAAGATTCAGATGCTCAATAAACCTGTTATGTTTATCAGATTACTTTCCTTCCATCCAATCTATCTGGTTTGCTGCAACATCTTCCTCTTCAAAACCTTCAAAGGTGGTAGCTTTATTGATCTCATTACTGCAGCATATGTCGATTCTGTCTGCTACAGCAAAATCCACAACACTTAGGAAATTACAATCTTCTAATTCATCAGGGTTCTTCATAGTCTCTAATATATTAAATATGACTTGCTGATCATTCAATTTTATGATGAGCTCTCCTTTCTGCACATCTATCGGAGTCTTCCCAGTTGTTAGGAAAGGTCTTCCAAGTATAATGGGTACCTCATTATCAGCTTTAAAGTCTAGTACAATGAAGTCTACTGGAAAGATAAATTTGTCAACCTTTACCAGTACATCCTCAATTTTTCCTTCAGGATAGGCATGAGATTTGTCAGTTAATTGCAGAGTGACTGTTGTTGGTCTGCATTCCCCTACTCTCAGCTGCTTAAATATAGACAATGGCATCAGATTAATACTGGCTCCCCAGTCACAAAGTGCTCTGCCAGTGTACCTAGTTCCTATAGAACAGGGTATTATAAAACTTCCTGGATCCTTCACTTTTGTAGGAATCTTACTTTGCAACATATGACTGATTTCATGTGTTAAAGCAATACTTTCAAATTCTCCTAGTCTTCTTTTTCGTGCCAAGATGTCTTTTAAAAATTTCACATAATTAGGCATTTGCTCCAAAGCTTCCACAAAAGGTATGTTGATGTGTAATTACTTCAGTACTTCCAGGAATTTGCTGAACTGCTTGTCTTGTTTTTTCTTTTGGAATCTCTGTGGGAAAAGGGGTGGATGTCTAAACTACTGGGTAACTTTAGGAGGTGCCAAACTTTGCTTGTTTGATTTGTTGTAAGTCGTGGCTACTGGTGTTGCAACTTCTTTTTCAGCATGTACTGGTTAAGTTCCTTCTGTAGTTGCTGTAGCTTGGCCCCTGTAACTAGTGTCTTGATGGTTAGCTTATTGTAACATGCTTCCATCTTGAGGTGGTTTTTGTGAGGAATTAAATTACATCCCCTTTTTAGTCACATCAACAGGGATATCAACATTCTTTCTAGATCTCAAATTAATTACTTTGCAGTGTTCTTTGCCCTCTCTCCTAGGGTCTTCTGTGTTGTTAGGTAAGGTTCCTTGAGTCCTCTTACTCATTGTTGTGGCAAGTTATCCCATTTAGTTTTCTAGGTTCCTCAAGGATACAGCTTGACTCTGCACAATTGTTTCATTTTTTACAATGTATTCTTTAATCAGTGCTTCCAGTGAAGTGATTGGATCTTGACTGATATGTTTTTGCCCTTGACTCTGCTGATGAAAACCAGGTGGTTGAGTGTTTCTATTTTGTTCATTTAATGCTGGAGCATTGCCCTTGACTCTGCTGATGAAAACCAGGTGGTTGAGTGTTCCTATTTTGTTCATTTAATGCTGGAGCATTTTGATTCTGACTGCTCCATGAAAAATTTGGGTGTTGTTTCCATCCAAGGTTATAAGTATTTGAATATGGGTTGTTTTGAAGCTGTTGATTGAAATTACCCACATAGTTTACTGATGCTGGATTTTTAGGACAATTATCAAAGTCATGTTCTTCACCACAGTATACATAAGAAAGTTCAGCAACTTGCTTTACTACTGTTGGAGCAAATGTCATGGCTTCTACCATGTTAGTCAATGAGGTTACTTGCGTTGATAAGGCTGTAATTGCATCTATGTTATGTACTTCTGTTGTTCCTCTTGCTACTGGTTGCCTAGTTGATGGCCACTGATAATTATTATTGGCAATTCTCTCCAGAATTTCATAAGTTTCAGTGTAAGATTTGGATAACAGAGCTCCATTTGCTGAAGCATCCACAATTAATCTTGTACTCAGATTCAACCTATTGTAAAAAGTTTCCAATTGAATACAACAATGAATGTCATGATGAGGACACCTTCTGAGTAGTTCTTTGAATCTTTCTTAAGCCTCATACAAACTCTCATCTTCAAATTGATGGAAAAAAAGTAATCTCATTCTGTAATTTTGTATTTTTTATCGGTGGGAAATATTTCATTAGGAATTTATCAGCCAACTCATTCCATGTATTGATGGAATTAGATGGTAACGAATTTAACCATGTTCTTGCTCGATCTCTTAAGGAATAAGGAAAAAGCCTCAGTCTTAAAGCATCTTGTGTTGCTCTAGCAATCTTGAAAGCATCACTCACTTCCAAGAACAACTTAAGATGGAGATGAGGATCTTCATTTGGTAATCCATTAAATTGACCTACTGTTTCTAACATTTGAAACATCATTGGCTTCAATTCAAAGTTAGCAGCTTCTACTTCAGGTCTGATTATCCCAGGGTGTACAACTTGAGAAGTTAACACATCATAATCTCTAATAGCTATGTCCCTATCATCAGCCATGTAAATAATATTATTGTTGTCTGGCTGTCTCTGGTTAGCATGTTCATTCTGCTCTTCTTGAACGTTGACTGGTTGTAAGGGCCCGTGAGGGTCCAAATTTCCCACATCCTGCAAATTATTCATGCCTCAAACAGTTTTTGAATTCTTTTGTTCTCATCGCAGTCTCCTAACATCCATTCAATCTCAGGATCAAATTGGAATACCATATATCCATCTTTGCGGATGCAAGTATTGATCTGCCAATAAACAGAATGAATCAAATCAAATTGGCGCTATTAAGATTTACTTCACACTACAAAAATAAACAATCAATCCCCGGCAACGGCGTCAAAAACTTGTTGGTTAATTTTATAATCAAATGCTATTATTGCCGATGTACAAGTATACACAACAAGTAATAAAGTGACGAATATTCAAGATCGTCTCCACAAGGATTGATGTCACTTAAAATACTACAACAATCACAATAGTGCAATCTAACTTAAGTCTGAAGTTAACAAACGTAAAGTAGGTTCTATCAAATTGATGATTGTGAGAGAATAAAGTAAAACAACACCGTAATGAAATAGACTAAATTAAATGTGTCTAAGATTCAATTGAGACTATGGTAGTTGAATGATCAAACTCTCCTCATGGGCTGACTGCTTTTCATCAAGTTAACACCAGTTGTTACGGCAATTGCTGCAGCACTCGGCAGAATTAATCTGCATCCTCAGCAGTCGCGTATTGGAACTCTCACACCCTTAAATATATTAGCAATGACCAGTTGCCAATCTACTTATGGTATGGCCTTATGACCCCTTAGTCTCTCCACCCTATAAGGTGAGCACCTATGTCTACTGTGTAACAAATCTTAACTTCAAGTATAACCCTTATGGGAATCAAGATAACTTAATCCAGGAAACTTAAATTAAATTCAAGTAATACTCTAATAATATCGCTACGACATGCCTTTTTGCAGCTCTATCTTAACTTGAACCATTAAACGGGTGGTCAACTGAGATAACTGTTATATTAATAATAACTATTAGAGTAAAATGCTACAACAATGACATAACAACACAAAAGAACAGTCAAGAACCCATTAAATTATTTGTTACTCAACTACAAGCAAATCTAGCTCATATTCTGAATGAGAAAAACAAACATTAATATATTGTTCACGGGATACATCAGAACAGTCAAAGAAAGAAGAAAGGTATAAATTGAGAACGGCAAAAGGCAAATCCAAATAACTCTGTAGGATTTCTCAATGTTGCTGAAGCCGTCCTCTTCAATTCTGATCTTCTTCTCATTTTTTTCTCTAATGTCTTGATGATAATTCCCTTTCCGTCGTTTTATGTAGTGCGCACCCTCCTTTTATACTGCAAACTAGGGTAAATAAAAGTCTGTGGGCAAACATGAGTTAAATTAGGAAACATGCAGATTTCAATTCTGCAGCTGACCCGCGCTTAAGTTTTCTCCCTCAGTGCTCCCAGATTGCTACAGCAATGGTTGTTCTAACAACATTGAAGTTAACAAACGTAAAGTAGGTTCTATCAAATTGATGATTGTGAGAGAATAAAGTAAAACAACACCGTAATGAAATAGACTAAATTAAATGTGTCTAAGATTCAATTGAGACTATGGTAGTTGAATGATCAAACTCTCCTCATGGGCTGACTGCTTTTCATCAAGTTAACACCAGTTGTTACGGCAATTGCTGCAGCACTCGGCAGAATTAATCTGCATCCTCAGCAGTCGCGTATTGGAACTCTCACACCCTTAAATATATTAGCAATGACCAGTTGCCAATCTACTTATGGTATGGCCTTATGACCCCTTAGTCTCTCCACCCTATAAGGTGAGCACCTATGTCTACTGTGTAACAAATCTTAACTTCAAGTATAACCCTTATGGGAATCAAGATAACTTAATCCAGGAAACTTAAATTAAATTCAAGTAATACTCTAATAATATCGCTACGACATGCCTTTTTGCAGCTCTATCTTAACTTGAACCATTAAACGGGTGGTCAACTGAGATAACTGTTATATTAATAATAACTATTAGAGTAAAATGCTACAACAATGACATAACAACACAAAAGAACAGTCAAGAACCCATTAAATTATTTGTTACTCAACTACAAGCAAATCTAGCTCATATTCTGAATGAGAAAAACAAACATTAATATATTGTTCACGGGATACATCAGAACAGTCAAAGAAAGAAGAAAGGTATAAATTGAGAACGGCAAAAGGCAAATCCAAATAACTCTGTAGGATTTCTCAATGTTGCTGAAGCCGTCCTCTTCAATTCTGATCTTCTTCTCATTTTTTTCTCTAATGTCATGATGATAATTCCCTTTCCGTCGTTTTATGTAGTGCGCACCCTCCTTTTATACTGCAAACTAGGGTAAATAAAAGTCTGTGGGCAAACATGAGTTAAATTAGGAAACATGCAGATTTCAATTCTGCAGCTGACCCGCGCTTAAGTTTTCTCCCTCAGTGCTCCCAGATTGCTACAGCAATGGTTGTTCTAACAACAGTTGCAACACTGCACTGTTCCTAATTGTGCTTTACTTCTTTTGCAGCCATCTTCTTTCCTTCTCTTGCTAGTGTAATGTCTCAGCATCCCTTCATGAATTAAGAATTTCTGAAAACCTACAATTATGCACATGTTTTGAGCACAAATTACTTTTATTCAAGCAAAACTTATTAAGACTCAACTAAAATGAATGTTTATACAAAATATAACCAAAATGTAATAAAAACACCTCATTTGCTCTCTAAGTGATCTTAATTTAAGTCTAGAATTGATGTAATAACTCTTATTTCATAGAGGTATCATTAGCTGTCTGTAACTATTGTAATAAGAGATTAAGTGTGAAGCGTAAAAATGGCACCAGTCATTTACACACTCATATGGGATTGTGTTTTATGCAGTTGAACCGCACTATTAAGTCAACTTAAAGAAAGAGAGTGGAAAATGTAAAGTATCCATATTTTCTTTTAATCAAGAAACTTTATAAATTAGCTTGCAAATATGATAATTATTCATGAGTATCCGCTGAGTATGGTTGAACATTGGGCTTTTAAAGGGTTCGTTAGTTCTCTCCAGCCAATGTTTAAGTTTGTCTCTCGTAACAAACTTATGACAACGAGAGGGTCAAAACAATGAGCTTGTTGGACTCAAATTGAAGCAGAATTGCAATTACTACGATATGTGGACTTCTAGTAACCAACAAAAAGGATTTATGGCTATAACATCACATTTAATCGATAATAATTGGGAGTTGCAAAGTCCTATCATTAGATAATTTCTACACTAAATTACTAAGTCTATTTTATTTTTAAATTTTATACTTATTGCTTGATATTAATAATTTTTTTTATTTAGGTTTTTATATGTGCCATGTCCACATACTACTAAGGTACTCTCTGAAGCTTTGGTGTCATGTTTGCTTGAGTGGAACATTGACAATAAGTTATCTACTTTGATTGTCGATAACTGCACCACAAATGATGTTATAATTGATATCTTGTTGGAAAAGCTTTCTAGTTGTTCGCTTTCGTTGAATGGGGATTTATTTCACATGCATTGTGCTACTCATCTTGTTTAATAGGGATTTATTGAATTTAATTGTGAAGAAGGGGATGAGTGTGATTAATGATAGTATTGAGAGAATTCGTAATAGTATTCTATTTTGGTCTGCCACACCTAAAAGACAAGAAACATTTTATGGGAGAGGTCGTAAAGGTAATATATTCCTTGTAATAACAATCTGGTTCAGGACTGTAAGACTAGATGGAACTCAATATACTTAATACTTGATAGAGCTTTGGTTTTCAAAGAAGTATTTCCTCATTTGAAACAACGAGAACCGTTATACAAATCTTTACCCACTGAAGAAGATTGGGTTTTTTGCAAAAGATATTAGGGATAGACCTAAATGAGGTGACTACATTGTTTTCTAGAACTAAATATCCAACATCTAATATTTACTTTTTCAAGTATTTGTGAGATTAAATTGTCAATTTATGAGTGGATGTATTCTAATTGTGAAAAAATTCGAGCAATGGCTAACTCAATGATTGGAAAGTTTGAAAAATATTGGAGTGTTGTTTATGGATTCATGACTATGGCAGCTGTTTTGGACCCTAGATTTAAGAAAAATTAATTGAGTACTATTTTGACTTGTTGTATGGAGATGATGCTCAAAAAGAGATTGAGAATGTTTGAAGCTTTTGTTATAATATGCTGAAAGATTATCAAGCTAGGTGTAAGTCAAAGGAAAATTCACAAGTTCCAGTTCAACCTTCAGTTGCTTCATCATCTCAAGCTGCGGTAGCTCATTCAAAACTTGGGAAATGTTTGGCTAAATTTGATGCTTTTGTATATCAAAGTGGTGGTATGACCCATATTAAATCGGAATTAGACTATTATTTGGAAGAATCTGCTATTCCAAGATCTGAAGATTTCGATATACTTTGTTGATGGAAAACAAATGGATCAAAATATCCAACTTTGCAAGCAATTGCAAGATATGTTTTAGCCATTCGTGTATCCATCGTTTCATCTGAGTCGGCATTTAGTACTAGTGGTAGATTTTTCTCTCCACATCATAGTAGACTTCATCCAAAGACATTGAAGGCTTTAATGTGTGCTCAAAATTGGTCGTGTGCTGAATTTAATGGTATGAAAATGCATTTTTACTTCAATCGAATATAATATCTATAGAACGGGAGCGTGAGAGAGTTGCTGAACGCAATCCTGGTCGAGTGGTAGAATTAGAAGGTGAAGTACAAAGAGTGGCACAGATTATCAATGAGATCCAAGGCCAGGAAAAGCCTCCAAGTTAGAGGATCATACTGGATAACGAGTCCTCACTCTCTACTGAAATTATGAACACCATAATACCAAAGGGTTTCTATTTTCCCGATCTCAAATTCTCTAGGAAAGGCGGCCTTTTGATGTACATTAAACGCTTCAATGACATGACATAAGGTTTGACACAGGCCTAAAGATGTAGAGCATTTCCACTATTGGAAGGGTGATCACGAGAGGGGTACCAGTAATTACCTTAAGGATCTATTAGAAGTTTCAAATAGATGTACTTAAAGTTCGCGGAACAATTTTGTGGGGTTGTGGCTCTAAAAGATTATATAAGGGAGCTGTTGGGAATCAAGCAAAGGGAAAATGTGCCTCTTAGATACTTTGTGAAACGTTATCACCGAGCCACCCTCGATTTCGGGTCTTTCAATCATCTTGAAGACTTGAGGCGATAAAAAAAAAGTGAGAAATGACGATTGTGGTACAATTTAAGAAACCCAATTATATAGTCATATTTCATGGCTTATGAGTAGGCAAATAGGGATATTAAGATCAAGGTAGAAAAGGCCTCAAGAATTAGGAGTGAGCAGTTAGAAGAATTAAAACAACGAGGAAATAAGGCTCAGAAAGGTGACAGTTTACTTCGACAAAGTGAAAAGCCATCATTGAGCAAATGAGCAAGTTGTCGAACAGCTTCATGCCAACACTACCAAAAACCACCACTGTAGGTTCCTTCTCATCATTCTAAAAGCAGGGATCGCTGAAGGGAGCATTAACACCACGTTCTAATGGTGAACCCAACGCACAACAGTAAACTCAATTAGCTAAATCAACCACCATCCATGCAAGCGTACAATGATTTTCCTCGGGATAAAGTCATGCAAGTAATTGACCAGAGTCCAACATATGGGCGGTATACAACATTGAAGGTCTCGCTGGAAGAACTGCTCCACGCAATAAAAGATTGAGGTCTGTAAATTCCACAATACACATGGGCACACCACGTTCCAATGTCATGACTTAAGAAATTAAGTCGAGGATCTAGTATGGAATCGATACCTGGATGAGTTATTGATGGTTTTTTTCTTGTTACAGATCAACAACATATAATAGAAAAATATCCTACTGATATATCAGTGAACTATTTTGCAAGATGACTGTTTTGTCTCCAAATCTTTATAAAAATACTTTATGAAACTTGTCAAAATAGATGAAAATTATGTTGAGCGTTTAAAACGATTTAATCAATCTTAATCATGTTTGTTATCATCAAAATCAATAAGGAATAATTTATGTTAACATATAATGCATAAGAAACCTTCAATTCGCGTCATTGCAGGCGGCCTGGAATTGGCTGGAGATTCGAACAGAGCTTACAAGAACTATGGGAGGTATACGATTACTAGCAGAGATGTACTCTTCAACATGTCAGCAGCAAAGCAACCAAAAACCTGACAAGTCCTCATTATGTGGACAGAAAACAATGAGAAAGGAGTGTTGTACCCATATAAGGATGCCTTGGTGATGAAAATGAATGTTGCGAGTAAGAGATTTAATAGGAAGTTCGGTGGATATTCTCTTCAAATCCACCCATAGATAAGATAATGATCATGGATTTGAGGCTGGAACACGTTAACACCCCTTTGAAGGGTGATAACTCTATGAAATGAGAGTTATTATTGCACTTTTAGACTTATATCAATATTACTTATAGAGTAAATGATGTGTTTTCATTGCATTTTTGTTATATTTTGCATAAACATTCATTTTAAATTATTCTTAATAAATTTTGTTTGATTTGGAATAATTCGTGCTTAAATTGTGTGCATAATTATAGGTGTCCGGAAGCTCAAATTTTAAGGAATGAATGCTGATGCAATAGGCTTGCAAAAATAAAGAAAGAACATGGCTACAAAAGAATTAAAACAAATCTGAAACAGTGCAGTTGCTGTAGCAACCATTGCTGTAGCAACCATTGCTGTAGCAACCATTGCTGTAGCAACCATTGCTGTAGCAACCATTGCTGTAGCAACCATTGCTGTAGCAACCATTGCTGTAGCAACCATTGCTGTAGCAACCATTGCTGTAGCAACCATTGCTGTAGCAACCATTGCTGTAGCAACCATTGCTGTAGCAACCATTGCTGTAGCAACCATTGCTGTAGCAACCATTGCTGTAGCAACCATTGCTGTAGCAACCATTGCTGTAGCAACCATTGCTGTAGCAACCATTGCTGTAGCAACCATTGCTGTAGCAACCATTGCTGTAGCAACCATTGCTGTAGCAACCATTGCTGTAGCAACCATTGCTGTAGCAACCATTGCTGTAGCAACCATTGCTGTAGCAACCATTGCTGTAGCAATCCTGGAACAACAATAGAGAAAATTCCGCGCTGGATACTTGCAGAATTACGATCTGCAGTTTCCTAACCTGACTTATACGCGCTCTAGGTTTCCATTTACCCTAATTTTCAGTTATAAAAGAAGCACGCATCATATGGAAAATGGTCTGTGAATCAACATCGAAAAAATCAAGAGAAAAATAAGGAAGAAGCAGGATTCAAGAGAGAACAAGTCTGCACCATTGACGAAATCTGCAGAACTATTTAGATTCCATTTTCATCATTCTTTACTTGTCCCCTTACTTACTCTTTGATTGAAATGATGTATTTCATGGCTGATACTTTACTGTTTGTTTTTCTTTTCCAAGTTATGAACTAAATTTGATTGTAGTTGAGTGACAAATAATCTAAATGGGTTCTTGACTGTTCTTATGAGTTGCTGCAAGATTGTTGTAGCATTTTACTTTAATAGCTTTTATTACAATCATTATTTCGGTTTACCTCCCATCTAAGGATTCAAATTAAGAGAGAGTCGCAAAAAGGCCTGTCTTAATGGAAATTATTATAGTAATATTTGATCTTAAGTCAAGTTTCCTGGATTAAGTTTAACTTGAGTCCCAAAAGGGCCACACTTGAGTTAAGATTTGTGATGAACTAGATATAGAGATTCACTTTGTAAGGTAGAGGGAGTATATGTTTGTAAAGCCATATCTTATGTGATATAATAACTAGTCATTGTTAAGTTGCATCAGAGTATGAGATGTCCAACAAGCGACAGCTGAGGATGCAAGGTAATTCTGCCCAGTGCTATAGGAGTTGCTACAGCAACTGGTGTTAGTTTGAACAAAACAATCATCCCATCAAGAAAGTTTGATCATTCAACTACCTTATTCATAATTAATTCTTTTTGCTCAAACCGTCGTATTTACTTTCATCACTGCATTTACTTTGTTAAGTTGTTAATTTTATTAGTCAATCAACTTTATTTTGTTTCTTTAGATAGAAAGAAGTTTGCATTGTCATGATTGCTGTAGCATTTCTGTAACATCAATCCCTGTGGAGACGATCTTGAATATTTATCACTTTATTGCTTTTTGTGTACACTTGCACATTGACATCAATAGCAATTGAGTTAAAATAACCAACAAATGGGTTTAAAAGAGGAAACTTAACCCCTTTGGGGATGGTGGAATTGTCAGCTAAGGATGATGTTAGACTTTGTGATGGTCAATAATGATAGCCCATATCAGATAATCTTGGGCAAGTCCTTCTTAAAGATCAGTAAAGCGGTAAAATGTAATAATTACCTGACACTTAATATATGGTGAATGGCGTTGTAGGAGTTGTGAAGGGCAATCAGAGAATTACTAGAGGATGCTACGCGATAGAAGCCAAAAAAAATCATGCAAATACCCTCTCTGGATGTGCTAGGAAACTAAAAAATAAATAAATACAGGAACTAGTTGAAGAAACAGACATAGTAAGTATAAAATACGGTGACCCACAGAAAACGGTGAAAATTGGATCGATGTTGGGGCAAGAACTAAATACTAGGCTGGTAGAATGCATGCGAGCTCATGTTAATGTGTTTCCTTGGTCGCATGTTGACATGCCAAGGATAAATCCCAAATTAGCTTGCCATAGGTTGGCGATAAGCAAAAATGCCAGACCAGTAAAGTACAAGAGGAAGAGTTTTAACCAAGAAAGATACGATACCATAAATGCCGAAGTGGAAAAACATCTGCAAGTAGACTTTATACTGAAGGTTAACAACCCCGAGTGGATCTCTAATGCAGTGTTAATAAAAAAAGTTAATGGGAAGTGGAGAATGTGTATCGATTTCACCAACCTCAACAATGCATGCCCAAAAGATAGCTTCCCTCTGACAAGAATCTACCAGTTAATTTATTCAACCACTAGACATGACTTATTTTCATGGATCTTGGGAAGTGGAGAATGTGTATCGATTTCACCAACCTCAACAATGCATGCCCGAAAGATAGCTTCCCTCTGACAAGAATCTACCAGTTAATTTATTCAACCACTAGACATGACTTATTTTCATGGATCCGTTTTCAGACATAATAAGATCCCCATGTTCGAGCAGGACGAACAGTATATAACCTTTATTACTAATCAAATATTGTTTTGTTACAGGGTGATGCCCTAGGCTTAAGAATATAGATGTAATATACTAGAGGCTAGAGAACAAAATCTTCAAACCGCTCATTGGTTGCACCATAGATGTGTATGTGAACAACATGATCACCAAATTTAAAAACTTGGCTCAACACATAAAACGCCTGAAAGAGACTTTTGAGCTACTGAGAAGATAGAATTAAGGCCAACCTTGAAAAGTGTGTATTTATGGTAAGCTCAGGAAAGTTCTTAGGATTCATGGTAAGCTATAGAGAAATCGAAGCAAATCCTGAGAAGATTCAGATAATGATAGAGATAAAGTCTCTTCGTACACTCAAGAAGATATAGAGCCTCACGAACAAGCTGGCAGTAATAAACCAGTTCATATCACATGCAATGAACATATGCCACATATTCTTCCAAATTATGAGGAAAATGAAGAAGACAGAATGCACAATTGAGTGTGAGAAGGCATTCTAACAATTAAAGGAGAAGGTAATGTGATGTATTTATACTTGATAGTGTTTCAATGGGTCACAAATTCAGTTCTAGCAAAGAAGATGCAAAGGGTTCAACACCCAGTGTATTACACAAGCAAAGCTTTGCCAGATGCCGAGACCAGATATCTGAAATAGAGAAGTGGCCACTAGCACTAGTTATGACTGCTCAAAAGTTTAGACTCTACTTTCTAGCGCATCCAATGGTCGTGATGACAGACTAACCACTCTACCAGTTGTTGGAAAAGTCAGAAGCCTCTAATCGCTTGGTAAAGTGGTATGTGGAACTAAGCGGTTTGATAGAAGTTATAAACCTTAAACAGTAATTAAAGCACAAGCATTAATTGACTTTGTTGCTAAATGTATGGAACCAAATAAAGAGGCAGGTAGCAATCAATGAGCAAACAAACACTAACGGAGTCGGGGGGCTGGTGATGATAGACGGATTTTGTGAAGAATAAGAAGCAGGAGCATGGGTCATTTTGTATAGCCCAGATGATGTGGAAGTCTCATATACATTAAAGTTTGAGTTCAAAGTAACAAATAATCCAGCAGAATATGAAGCCTTCATCGCAGGATTAAAGTTGGCATTAGTAGTACGAGCCGGTAAGGTGAAGATTCAAACAGATTCTCAACTCGTGACCAATCATCTCAGTACGAGTTTCTAAGTAAGAGGTGAGAAGATGGAGTTGTATCTAAAAAAGGTGAGGTAGTTGATGAATATATTTCAAGCAGTAGAAGTCGAGCAAATATCGAGGACATAAAATTGTTGATCAGACATTTTAATGAGGATGGCAACAATGCTAGATGCGAAAATGCCAAGATCTGCTCCAGTGAAAATCAAAGCTTCCCCAAGGATCAAGTAGGAAGCGAAGGTGTTAAATGTAGATGCAAGGACTCATAGATAGATCCAATTATCTCATGTTGAGTTGTGTCCCACATTGGCTAGTAAATGGGAGATACTTGGGTTTATAAGGTGATAGGTCACTCCACCTAAAAGACTAATCTTTTGGGTTGGATACCGAGAAATCTTATGTTGAGTCCCTTCAACAAGTGGCATAAGAGCTAGACTCTAGTAGCCGGAATGTGGTAGGGCAATTTAGGTGTGTCGGACGAAAGAACCGGAGTCAAGTGGTGGTTTCATCCCGGGGGGATTGTTGAGTTGTGTCCCATATTGGCTAGTGAATGGGAGATACTCAGGTTTTTAAAGTGGTAAGTCACTCCATCTAAAAGACTAGTATTTTGGGTTGGATACCTAGAAATCTTATACTAAGTCCCCCCAACATCTCCTATATTTGAAATGGGACGTTGCTAACACATAAAAAGAAGGCAAAAAAGCTAAGATGTCAAGCAGCTAGATACACTCTAATCGATGGTTTATTATATTGACGAAGGTATACCTTGCCCCTCTTATGATGTTTAGATGATAATGAAGCTGATTAAGTGATGAGTGAAGTACATGAGGGAATTTGTGGGAACCACTCAAGAGCAAAAACACTAGCCTTTAAAGTTCTAAGGCAATAATACTTTTGGCCAGCGATGCATTGAGATGCACAGAAGAAAACCAAGAGTTGTAAGAGTTACTGGAGCTTTGCTAGCTTCCCTGCACAGCCACTAGAGAAACTTACTACCATGTCTTCACCATGGCCTTTCACAAAATGCGAAATCAATCTGATAGAGCCCTACCAAAAGGATGAGGAGCAGTAACCCATGCCATCATAGCAATTAATTATTTCACTAATTAGGCCGAGGTCGAGGGCCTCAGTAAGATAACTGAGAAGAAGACAACTGATTTTGTCTAAAAAAAACATTATATACAAATACGGATTCCCTATACCCTCATAGCAAACAATAAATGCATTTTAATAATCACAATTTCATGGAGTTTTGTGAAAATCTGGACATAGAATTGAGGTTCTGCTCACCAACCCATCTAAAGATAAATGGTCAAGTTGAATGCTGAAGTGTCAATGTACAAGTGTACATAATAGGTAATATAATTATGAGTATCAAGATCGTCTCCACATGAATTGATGTTATAGGACTTGCTACAGCAATCTTAACAGTGTAATTTTTGTAAACTAAATAAAATAAAATAAATGATGAGATCAATAATATAATGAAATTAACAATGCAATAAAGAGAATCTAAAGTCAAACACAAAGATATACTCAATGGCAAAGAGGCAGTTGGGTTCTAAACTCATTTACTGGTTATTGTTATCTTTCAAGGTGAAGAACACACCAGAACGGGCTCCCCTCGACCTAAAGCGATGCCTCGAAGAAAGTCATCCCCAATGAAATGTGAGGTTGGCCATGCGACTGTAGTTGGGCGTAGGGTATGTGTTGAGTGTTAGAAAATATATATTTATAAAAGAGAAAAACGTCATTTTACGCTTCAAGTTTACTAACACCCTTACTTTTATGTATTTAAGCTTCTTGTGATTTAATTATGTGTGCTTTATTTTAATTAAGTATTTTATATATTTTAGGGGCATTATGGTCATTTCACATTGAACGAGATTTCAAACGGCAAAACGAACATCACTTTTGAACTCAAGACAATAAAAAACCTTAGGAGGAGCATAAAAGGAAAAATATCATTGTTCACATGTACGGTACTATTCACATATACAATATTGTCCATATTACTGTTCACGACACTGTTCACATATACGGAACGATGACGTGGCATTGACCGATGATGTGGAATTGACTGATGTGGTGTCACGATTCTATTGGACTAAAGTTCTTATGTACTGTTGATCGATGACGTGGTAGCATATCAGTGGACCAAAAATTGTGTGTACGGTACATGCATATACACAAGATTATTTTCAACCAAACCACGTCACTGTTCAAGTCGGTTAGCTGTTCAAACCACGTGGTCAAACTGTGTCACTGTTCAAACCGCGTGGTCAAACCGTGTACTGTTAACTGATGACGTGGCGCAATCCTGAGCATCCAAACTGTTTTTAATCCGATGGCCATAATTTACTCAATGCATCTACAAAAAGGGGGCCTCTCCCCCCTAATTTGGCATCTCTAAATCTATTTTTGGGCTCTATTTTCTGTAATTCCTTCTCCATCTTATATTTTCTACGTATTTTAATAAATTCTCATTTTGCCCTAATTTAATTATGAGTAGTGTTTTGAACATATTTTGGGGTAAGAAAAGCCAAAATCTATCTTCGATAATGAATTTATATTTTTGGGGTACCTCACTAGTTTGTTGTGTGCGATGTGGTGTACCTGGAATTTGGGGGAGGTGAAAAGGGGAGATGAAGTGGTAACAATGGAAAAAGCTCAAAACCAAGAGAAGTGGCCTTTGAAATGGGCTCCACGCCTGTAAAATAGTGAAACAGAGGTTAGAGGTGAAGCCGGGGTACCCCAGCGTTCACACTCTGACGCTCAAGTTAGCAAACTCAATCTTTTATGGTCAAGAGAGCTGGCTAGCCCCCTGTAAATTAGGGTTTAAAGTTGAAAAAAACCTATTTTTTGGAGTGTGAGTGTTAATGGTCAGTGAAAACCCCTTGGAGAATGAAACCTAGGCGCCTTTATATATGGAGTACCTCAGTTGCCACGTGGCGTACCCTTTTTGGCTAACGTCCTTTTACCTCTTTATAATTTTTTGGGCCGTTACCTGCATGTTCGCGGCGTATCTCATCTTTCGGAAACGTGGCGTGCGCTGGAGAATGGTCCAGGGTACCTCTGCAGTAGCTGTTGGGTAGGCAGCTGGGGACCACTGTCCTTGGGAAAGTGTCCATCACTTTTGGCAGAGGTGGCAGGCAGTTGTCCCTCCTTTTAGCACATCGTTTTTTATTCCTAATTCTGACAAAATCGAATAATATCTTTTAGGAGGCGGAGACGTTTCTTATGGCGGATATTTTTGGAGGATTCTCTTGCATCCGTTTTGCTGGGTACCTAGAGTTATATGGGTTACCTCTTATTATGCGGGGTACCCCTATTTGTGTGGGGTACCTCTAATTGTGCAGGGTACCTCTAATTGTGCAGGGTACCTCTATTTGTTCGGGGTATCTCAAATCACGCCGAGCACCTCGGATTGTGTAGGGTACCTCAGATTGTGCTGGAATCATTCCATTGGTCGACACGTAGTGCTTTACTGCCTTTCTTATTTTTTCCTCAAACAACATCCCCCTGGTTTCTTTTTGGCGAGAAGTATTGAGGTAAAAGAAACTCATTGTGTGAGTGACATGTGGCGACGCGGCTGGACCGGGGGTAGCTTGCTTAATTTCTTCCCTTGACTAAACTTTGTGTACTTGGAACTAAAAATCTTCTCTCTGTCTTTTCCTTTTCCCGCCCTTTTTTTTTAACGATGGGAACGAGCAGTTGTCTTCATATGTCTCTCTCTTTTTTCTTAGGAAGCGGCAGTCGTCTGACATGCAGTTTGAATTTTAAAAATACCGATCTCATTCAAACATCCCTGAACTCCTTTCTTAGGCAACGTGTTCTGTCAAGTTGAATTAAAAACCCCTGACGTGTGTCAATCTTCTCCCATTTATTTTGAAAATCCCCAAACGATCTCCCAAAAATTGATTATTTCCAGTAGCCTTTTTCTTTCATAATTTCGTCTCTTCTCCTAACTACATCAACATTGCTCACAGGTAAAATTTTCTTCTTTACTTTTTTTTTTACTTCCGTTCGTCTTCCCTGGGCTTTATTCTTTCTTCACTTCCCTTTTTTTTTCTTTTATTTCCTTAATCTTCTCGTTTTCTTTCTTCTCTTTTCTTTCTACCTTTTCTTTTTTTCTTCTTTCTCTTTCTCTCTTTTCTTTCTTCATTTTCTTTCTTTCTTCTTTCTCTCTCGGCCAGCGTTGATCTGGTACGTTTTCCGGCGTGGATCTTAGCTGCTGCAGTGGCGGTTTTGGGCTCCAGATCTGGTCAGTTCAAGGTGGTTTTCCAGCGGCTCACGGTGAGATCTCGATCCGACGTAGACACGGTAACCCCTCATTCATCGTTTCTTCGTTTTTCCCTTGGTGCTTTCTCTTTTCCTTCTTCTTTTCTTCTCTCTTCTTCTTCTCTCTTTTTCTTTTCTCTTTTTTGTTTCGGTCGGTGTTTCTCTCTGTGATTTCTAGCGTCGGTTTGGTGTGGTTACAGCCGGCGTCGGTTCGGTGGCTGCAGCCGCGGTAGGTGGCTGCAGTTTCTCAGTTTTTCTCTTCTTCTTTCTCTTTTCTTTTAATTTCGGCCGACGTCCTCCTTTGCATTTTTCCGACGTCGGTTCTTCTTGGTGGCTGCAGCTTCTCGATGGTTGCAGCCATGGCAGCCGGCGATGGTTCTCGGTGGTTGCAACCCTTCGTTTTTTATTTTATTTATTTATAAATAATCATATATATTTAAGCTTATTTCTTATTTTTATACTTGCATATTTTTACCCACTGATTTTGGTTGCCTGCAGCTTCGTCTCCCCATGATTATCAATCTCGATCTGCTGAGTTCGTGAATCATAGGTATCCCTCCCCGTTTCTCCTCCTTTTGGCGCATTTACAGTGGCACTATTTTGCATACTCTGAGAAAAAAAATATTTTTGTTTTTGTTTGTTTTTTTTTTGTTGGTGCTTGCATTTGGTGGCTGATGTGTGGTGAGTGGTGCTTGGTATGAATATGTTATTGTTCGGGGAACTTATGGCTTGTTCGATGTGTTGTTGGAGTTTTGTGGATGTGTTGTTGGGGAACTTGTGACTTATTGGATGTGTTATTGGGGGCTTGTGGATGTGTTATTGGGGAACTTCTGGCTTGTTGGATGTATTATTGGGGGCTTGTGGATATGTTGTTGGGGAAAAGTAGATGGGCAAGAAACATACGGTACCTGTGAGGAAGCGACGTGCAGTTGGGATTAGTACGGTTGACAGCCCTCCTGCGGGTTCTCCTTCCCACATCTCTTTTAGCGAGGGGGATAGATCCCCCCTCCCTAATTCCTCGAGGAGTTGTAATTCTCGTTCTAAGCTTCCCCCCTAGGATTACTCCTCATGTTAGCCCATGCTTTCCCAGTAAACGGCCAACCCCCCATCCTAAAAAAAGAGTAAGCCATCTAAGCTCAAGGTTCCCGCTCGTTCCTCGGACTAGCCTCCCAAATCTCCCCCTGCCACACCTTCAAAATCTGGCAACTTTTTTTCCTTAGGCATTAGGAGGGCTACTTTGGGGGACTTAGAACAAATTAGAGTCAAATACAATATTCCTCCGTCTGTCCGGCTTAGGGTACCCCATGTGGATGAGCGACCTGAGTGTCCGAAGTCTGATGTGATTGCTCTCCATATTAACCTCTTCGATATAGAACTCTGCCTACCCATCCAACCTTTCTATATGAGAATGTTTAGTTACTTAGGGGTAGCTCCTGGGCAGTTGTCCCTTCAAGGGTGGAGGACGCTTACGGGCTTACATGTATTATGGTTGGAGGTCGTGAAGCGCGACATTTCTGTTCGGGAGTTGAGGGGTCTTTACCAATTCAAAAAATCTAAGGGTCCCGGTGTTACTTACTTCTCCCCTTGGGGTGATCACGGCCATATTGTTGAGGGAAACCCCGCCTTAAAGAATGGTTACCGAAAGGGATAGTTTGTTGCCGAGGGTGGGTGGGGGACAGAAACTCTGGGTGAAAAGGGCAACCTCGTGGAGGTTCTCAATTCCTTTAATGCAGACTGTAAGTATCTCCCTTACTTTCGGTTCTTTATCGTAATCTTTCACATGAATGTCTTGCTAACCTTGGGTTTTTTTTTTATGCTTTTGCAGGTGTGACATGGGCTAAAGGATCATGCTCAGTTCAGGAGGTAGGGAGAGAAGTGAAGAAGTTTGTGGATAGTCTTTGAGGTGCACAGAGGAGTAGTGATGTGCTGGAGGATAGCAGATTATGGAGAGCCGGGCTGATTGACCGAAGTCCTCTCCCGGCTCACAAGGGTGATTCATGTATGATTCGAGTGTCGAGGGATACTCTATTATTATCTACAGGACTGGGGTACCCTGTTATTACCGCATCTTTATTTTGCTTCTTCGCTTTTCATTTCCCATTTTTGCTTTTGTAGTACTTAGTACTTGTTCGGCTAACATAACTTTTGTGCATTTGATGCAGTTATGGAATCGGCGGGCGACGCTTTTGACACCTTTTTCCAAGTAGTAGTGGGTTGTGCTTCCGGATCTCAGGATTCGGCGGTACCCAAGAAAAGTTCCCGACCGCCTCGAGCTCCCGAACTAAATGGAAAATCCCAGGGTACCTCCCACAGCGGGTCGAAGGGTACCCCTCGCTCGAAGAAGAGAAAATTCAGGCTGGTTTTCGCTTTCCCTGATGAGTTGCGTGAAGGTGACCTAGACCCAGCTTCCAACAAGGAGGTTTCGCACTTGGCTCACTGTTTCTACTACTCTGCTGAAAATGTTACCGCCGAGGTTGCTGAAGAGACTGACAAGATGAGTTTGAGCCAGCGCTATGGTCAAGCACTTAGGGCTACCCAAGAGGTAAGCTTTAATGGGGTACCACGAGTGTATCCTCCATTTTTATTTATTTACTCTTATCGCCATACACATATATTTAACATGTCTTTTACGACCTGCAGGCATCCTATCTTCTCAGCCACTGCCTTCCAGATCTCGACTCCCTTGTTGCCGCCCAATCAGAGGCTGACAAGTTAAGGGATGAGCTCCGAAGTCGTCAATCTCGCGAGGACGAGCTTGCTCGAGAAGTCAAGACTTTGCAGGAACATATTACTGGCCTTTTTGGAGAGAAATCTCAAGTGGAGAAGGATTGCGATGAGTTGAGGGCCACAAACGAGGATTTGTTATCCCGACAAAAGACGATGGCGGAGGATGCGTTCTCACTCATCATGACGGAGGTGTGGAGCGTAGATCCGGAACTGGAGGTACCCCATGTGCAGAAATTTGTCAACAAGGCCACGATTCTGAAGATGATTGCGAAGAGGAAGAAGTCTTCCTATGCACGGTCGGGTACCCCTTCCGGGTCGCCTAGGGTACCCCGCGTGCTTCAGTCGTTGCCTGCCTCAGATGCCCCTACTTCGGTTGCTCATATTCCGGGTACCTCGGAGTCCTTTGTTGATCGCCCTCTGGAGACGAATGTTAGGGATGGTGTTCCCCCCTCAGTGTAGCCTTTTCATAGTGCTCTTGTCTTTTTGAATCTATCCACATTTTGCTATTTGGAACTTGTTTCTTTCTTGTTGGTTTCTTGGGATATTTTGCATTATTAGGACTTCTCTTTTGTTATGATACCATGCCACTGAGCCCTCCGTATTTTAAGCTTGTATTTTGCATCCTTGTTATTCTGCAAATGAATGCTTGGCTAAACTGTTATCTTGTAAATTTCTAGGGTACCTCTCATTTTTTTTATTGAAATGGGGTACCCCCAGTACCTTAACAAATATTCGACATCAGGCGGATTCCCCACAAATTTAGTGCATGTCCTTCTCGGAAACTATGGCAG
Organism: Citrus medica; assembly: GCA_002013955.2. Classification (NCBI taxonomy): domain Eukaryota; kingdom Viridiplantae; phylum Streptophyta; class Magnoliopsida; order Sapindales; family Rutaceae; genus Citrus; species Citrus medica. The sequence continues at coordinate 100,537 of MKYO02026116.1, read as the reverse complement.
ATTCCCCACAAATAGGTAATCAAAATATTATCGTGACATCTCGATCAAACGTTGAAAGCACAATCGGTCCAACCAATCACTTCTTTATTCTTTCGAAGTTCTCTTCGAATTTTTTGAATAGTTTACCCCCTACTTTGCTTAAGTAAGAGGACAGAGGTGTGGGTGTACTCATATCTAAGCTGAACCTTGTGGAGCTAGGGTATGCCGATTTTACTCCACCCTCGGGTCCTTTTTGACCCTCCCTCTCTTTGTTTAGGTAGCTTTGTCATACTTCCGCAAAAAGGCTACCCCTAGGCTGTTCAGTCCGTTGCCCATCTTGGCTTTGCATAGATCGTCACGATCTAGGCATATCAGGTACTCTGGCTAGTCCTATGTTAGGTTAGTCATAATTGACAAGCATATGGCGAGAATTGCATATAACCAGATGCGAGGGTATATTAATGGCGATAAATGAATACAATCCGCATTCTAAGATAGAAGTGGCGAAAAATAAAGAAAGAACCCACATCATATTTGTTGAGAAAGAAAATGCATTTATAGATAACGAAAGCGTTGATCAATACATGACTTAGCTTTGTTACCCTGAGGAGAACGGGAGACCATAAGACCTCCTATCCTTTTCATTTGAAAATTAAAGAAACTCTAAAGTTGCAACTGACCAACATAGGGCATTTGGGGTACCACATTTGGCCTACCACACAAAAACGTTAAAGAAAGCAAATAACAGCAAAAGACTAGAGGTTAAGACACTGTCTTTTAGTAATATTTCCGTAGCATTGCAGCATTCCAGGGGTGCCTCACGATTGTCTCATCCATGTGGAGTAGCCTGTATGCCTATTACTTCATGGCGGGATTACCGAAATTTATCAAACATATGGCGATTCCTTCAGATATGCTTGTTGCTTATCTTAAGCTTTCTTAGGATTCCTCTTAGTGTATTTGAGGAGTGACTTTCTGGCGTGGGGTACCTCGATCATATGGCGATTCCTTCAGATATGCTTGTTGCTTATCTTAAGCTTTCTTATATTCCTCTTAGTGTATTTGAGGAGTGACTTTCTGGCGTGGGGTACCTCGGAGGTACCCTTAATTAGTGTAGGGCGATTTTCATATAAATGCTTGCCACAAATCTTCACAAAACTTGTGGCGATTCCTTTTTAGAGATGATAGAATACCTCATGATCCACCATTCACTCTACATCAAATATGCAAGACAAATAGTAATAAAGGTGGGTTGCTCGCCTACCCTTATGCAAGATGGTTGAAAATCTCATGATCCGCCATTCACGTGGAATCAAATAGACAACATAGATTGAGATAGAGGTGGCTGCTCACCTACCCTTAGGCGATATGGTCAAAAACCTCATGATCCACCATTCGCTGTAATCAAATAGACAACATAGATTGAGATAAAGGTAGCTGCTCGCCTACCCTTATGTGAAATGGTCGAAAACCTCATGATCCATCATTCATATGGAATCAAATAGACAATATAAATTGAGATAAAGGTGGCTGCTTACCTACCCTTATGCGAGATGATTGAAACCTCATGATTGATCATTCGCTCAGAATCAAATATGGCGAACAACTAATGATAAAGGCGGCTCTGATGTTAAGTAGATTATCATGATTGGGGAGAGTAAGGTGATCTCTGGATACCCTCTTGCATCATAATAAACAACACTTTTACTAGTAGTATGACTTTTCTTTGTTGGATCGGTGGCCCAAATCGTGACTGAAACCGAGTCTTCAACTGGGGTACCCCGTTTTTTATCTTTGGGTATTAGATGATCCAAAGGTGCCTTTGATTCACATTTAGGCTTAATCTGGTCCCCGTGGGGTACCCCGGATAACTCTAGAGTAACTAGTTATGGGGTACCCTACCACCGAGGCCTCGGTGGTGGCTCTTGCTGCTCTAGTGGTGGCGATCTTGGAGGTTGGGGTACCCGTGAGATACCCTGAGTGCTAAAAACTAGTCCCCGCGGGCCAAACCGTGGAGGGCTCCGCATTTGGGGTACCCTTGGTATTAGGGCTTCCGTCCTCTTCGGCTTCTCCTTATTCTTGCAATCAATTGGCATTTTTCGTCCAACTCCACTTGCTGTAACGCGCGGGAGCGGGCTTCCCCATATAAAAGTGGGCGCTTCTTTTGAAAAGAACGCCATAACTTGCCCAACCGTAAATTTTTCTCAAAATGGGTCAATGTGTATTGGTTTCCAAATGCTCCGGTCCACAACACCTCTTGGTGGAAACGACTCACATACTCTGCTAAAGACTCGGCTTCCCCTTGCTTGATAAAGGCAAGTTTGGAGGCTACCCTATCTTGAGTGGAAGCATATGAAAACTCTTTAGTCAATTCGGATAACAATTGGTGTAAGGAAGATATGCTACCCGCTTTCAAAGAGCGAAACCATGATTTCGCGGGGCCCGTGAGTGTGTGTGTAAACATCCTACACATGGCGCTCTCATCTACACCCTTGATAAGCATCTGGTCGCGATATAGCTCAGCATGCTCTGAGGGATCAGTGGTACCCGAGTATTGTGGTATCTGAGGCATGGCGAACGCCTCAGGGAGAGCTGTCGTCTGAATCTCCATAGTGAATGGCAATTGGTAGGTTATTGGCATTGGAGTAGCTGTGATGTTTTGCTTCTCGGAGAGGAGCTTCACTTGGGCTTACAGGTTCTCCATCTTTTCCACAAGTTCGAGGGGTACCCTCGGTGTACCTGATGATGTCGCCGCCATTTGAGAAGCCCTTTTGGCATTTAACTTCTCACAGCAATCTTCATGAGTACGCTTTGCACGCCTCGTATCTTGGCTGCTGCAGGAATTGCAAGAGGCGGTGGAACGTCGTCGCGGGAGCTCATGGTTTGAAACTTAGAATGGGTATCTGATGGCCTATGCTTTGGCTTGTTGGCCTCGGGTACCTCTTTTTTTACCATAGCTTGGTCGTCCGTTTGAGGTGGTGGAGCATCTAGTGTCACTGGTGGAAGTGAACTTTCGGGTGCCTGAGATCCAACCGCCCCAAGTCTTGCATGGGCAAGATCCTCAAAACGCTTGTGAAAGATGGGTTCCTCATTTTGGCGAATACCCATCGATTGTTTGATAGCCTTGCCCTTGGCGAGATGGGCTACTCTCCTTGCGGGATCACTACCTTTACTACTGTTGTCACCTCCCATCCTTGTAGGATCCGCCATTAAACCCTCGAAGGGTACGTCGGGTGCCATTTATTGGAGCACACACAACAACTAGTTTGATAACCGCGGTGGAGGCTTTTTGTGCGTATTCCCCCAGACGGTGCCAATTGTTTTCAACAGATTTTGGGGTAGGAAAAGCCAAAATCTATCTTGAACAATGAATTTATATTTTTAGGGTACCTCACTAGTTTGTTGTGAGCGGTGTGGTGTACCTGAAATTTAGGGGAGGTGAAAAGGGGAGATGAAGTGGTAACAATGGAGAAAGCTCAAAACCAAGAGAGGTGGCCTTCGAAATGGGCTTCACGCCTGTAAAATAGTGAAATAGAGGTTAGAGGTGAAGCCGGGGTACCCCGGCGTTCACACTCCGACGCTCAAGTTAGCAAACTCAAGCTTTTATGGTCAAGAGAGCTGGCTAGCCCCCTGTAAATTAGGGTTTAAAATTGAAGAAAACCTATTTTTTGGAGTGTGAGTGTTAATGGTCAGTGAGAACCCCTTGGAGAATGAAACCTAGGAGCCTTTATATATGGAGTACCTCAGTTGCCACGTGGCATACCCTTTTTGGCTAACGTTCTTTTACCTCTTTATAATTTTTTGGGTCGTTATCTACATGTTCGCGGTGTATCTCATCTTTCAGAAACATGGCGCGCGTTGGAGAGTGGTCCAGGGTACCTCTGCAGTAGCTGCCGGGTAGGCGGCTGGGGACCACTGTCCTTAGGACAATGTCCTTCACTTTTGGCAAAGGTGGCAGGCGGTTGTCCCTCCTTTTAGCACATCGTTTTTTATTCCTAATTCTGATAAAATCAAATAATATCTTTTAGGAGGCTGAGACGTTTCTCATGGCGGATATTTTTTGAAGATTCTTTTGCATCCGTTCTGCAGGGAACCTCGAGTTATATGTGTTACCTCTTATTATGCGGGGTTCCTCTATTTGTGTGGGGTACCTCTAATTGTGCAGGGTGCCTCTATTTGTTCGGGGTATCTCAAATCACGTCGGGCACCTCGGATTAAGTAGGGTACCTCAGATTGTACTGGAATCATTCCATTGGTCGACACATGACGCTTTACTGCCTTTCCTATTTTTTCCTCAAACAAGTAGCTAATTTGCTTTCAAGTTTGGGTTGAAGGTGAAGTCTCAACATGTGTCATGGGCTTTATTTGGTAAATTTATTTTCTCTTCCCCTCTAATTATTGTGGATGTTTTGACTTTTTATCGACAAATAATAATAACATTGTCTAGATACCGCCCTGGTTTCACCGACTCCCTAGTATAAGGTTATTATTATTTGGCACGATAAGCCCTTAGCACCATATTAATTAGAGTGTGGTTCATGAGGTGTGGATTCCCCCCTCATGATTTAATTGGCACTAATAAGGAATATTTAGCTCATGGTGCATGTTGATGCGAATCCAGATACCCAAGCGCTGCAATTATAATAGTTTTCACCTTACTTTAATTCCGCCATTCCCATTTAAATTCTAGGATAATTTAAATCACTTCCACTACAAATCCAATCAGCCACCCAATTCAAAAATTAACTCTATGCGTAATTAAAATTCACCTCCTCGTGGGATCAACACTCGTCACCGTTAATCTATTCTACAATAAATTCGTGCACTTGCGAATTCAATAAAATTTGCACAACAGCATGCAATGAGAAACCATAATTAATTTGGATTAAAGACTTGGTCAAAGGTCAACACGTGGTTTTCCTCTAAAGAGCTCGGGCACAAAACCCACTCAACGGCAGTTACCAACACGTGGATTTCCTTCAAAGAGCTCAGATACAAAACTTATTCAACGGCAGTTTTAGCGGCCATTCACCCAAAATTATGTTACCGACCTAACAATGATCGTGGGGAAGAAGAAGCCGATAATTATGGTTGGGTACAAAAGCTACAGAAAATGAAGATAAAGAAGGTTGGACAACTATTTACTTGATTTTCATACACTCACTCTCTCTTGATAACTCTTTGGACTCTGTCTTTTTTCCCTTTCTAAAAATAATCTTTTTTATTCAAATTAGTTATAATAAAGTCACAGGATTGTGGCACAAGTTTTTTTATAAAAAAAAAGCTCGATTACTAACTTGAGCGTTAGAGGGTTTTCATCTAAAAAAACATTCGGCAACCCTCTAATTGAGTATTGTAAGCTCAGGTGGTCCAATTAGCAAGTTTGTGGTTGAAGTTGTATGCGCAAGTGGAAAAGCTGCAATGTTGAGCCGTTTTCCCAACAAATAAAATTAAGTGTTGGTGTGACGTTTGGTGGCAACTCTACTGACAAGATTTTTGTATCAACATTGTATATTTTGGTGGTTTATTTACAAACAAACGTAAGGTATTTGAAATGTTTTATTTTTAATGAATTTTGAATATCAACTTGAAAAAAAAACCAAAAAATCAAAATTTCAATGGAAAACGCACTTATTCCTTTTTATCACTAACATTCTCCCCGATATTGATTTTCTCCTTCACAAACCAAAATGTATGTGTTATAAGATTAATTTCAATAAAAACTGTCAACTTAAGGTTCTATAGAAAATGGTCATTATCCACTGACCACCTATTTTTTCAGACTTTTTCAAAAATATATAATTCTTTTTTTTTACTGAATTCCACCTAAAGTTACATTTCTTTGCACCTATTCACTTCCATCTGGAGAATGTTAGAAAAACTAACGGAATCTTGAACAAATGATTGTTTTGCCCCCCAAATGAAAAATTACAATTCTTTGCTGGTTTTTCATGCATAGTGAGGGGTCAACCAATGTGTGAACAAACAATGACTATTCTCATTGTTTGCTCTCCTCTTGACCACTTTGCCTTTTTCTTTTCCTTTTTCTCTAATCAAAGTTGCAAAACGACATCATTTTGGGGGGCTGCATTGGTGAAATGACCAATTTGCCCCATGACATCAGTAATGTTATAACAATCTACAAACGGAAGTGGACATGTGCAAAGAAATGTAACTTCATGTGAAATTAAGCAAAAAAAAAAAAAGAATTGTGTATTTTTTAAAAAGCTTAAAAAAATAGGTGGTCAGTAGATAATTTCACTAACCTACAATGAACGTAGAATTGGGTTTAAAGAGTAAAACTCCTTTTATTAACTATATTTAGTGTCTGCAATTATAATATTTTGTAAGGGCTGTTTAGTAAATAGTTTAGTAGATTTAAATCATCTCACTTTGATTTAACCCCTTGTTATCTCAAATGAGACTCAAATTACTTTCTTTTTTTATGGGTTTATTTTTAGCCCACTAAATTACTTATTAGACCCACCTTTCAAAACAATTTTTCGTTATTAAAATATCCTAAAACAAATTAAAACTATGGAGACTAAAATATATAGAATAATAAACCTAAACTTTTCGATTATTAAATTTTAGAAGTTGAAATCAAAAGTTGCTTGTTTGATTTAAGATATCGTAGGAAATATGAATGTATGATTTATTATAATTGAACATGTTGATTATTATTTTCTAATCTGTTCAAAATTTTTAGTGCAGATAGAAATAACCAAACTAAATTTATCAAAGTGCGACATAAGCCCTAAGTAAAGCAAAAGAAAATAAAATAAAACAAAGATTCATGACAAGCACCTTTAAAAGATTTTTCAAGTACTTATGATGTGATTGATAAATTTGAGATACTCAAATTGATTAGGTATTTTAATTCAGAGGAATAGATTGAGAAACCTTAATACCATCAAAATATACTCATAAATCCAAAAAATAAACTAAATCAATATAAATATTTTGTATAGATATTTTTTCAAACACATGTTCAGCAATTAAATTTTGCTCCAAAATAAATATTTGAAAATATAGTTTATGTTTGGTGTAAAATAATTGAACAAAAGTTTAGTTTTTGGCTTAGTAAATCTAAACATTTTTTTATGGCACTTTGGGTATTTATAAGAGTCTGTTGAGTTAAACTTAAATCTTAAAAAGTAAAGGGTTAATTTATTTCATAAATGGGTTTATTGAATAGTTTAGTAAGTTCAAATAGTCTCACCCTTTATTTAATTACATTCCAATCTAATTCAAATATAGTTTTCTTTTTACTTGAACAAATTTTCAACTTTCAAGATTTTTTTTCTTTTTAACTCTAGTTCTTTTTCTCAAAGGTTATCGAATTATGATTGAATGAAGATTTTAGTTTAACCTTTCTACATAATTTTTCAAATAAAAACTTTTTGAAGCTTTTGTGAATACCATACTTGCAGCATATACATATTGGTGAAAGATGATACTAATAAGAAATTAATAGATACAAACTAATGTCTATGGAAAATGGATGTATTATTCAATTCACAGAGAAGGAATATATACACGTCGTTGTACATCAATTAAGGAAAGAATAAATTAAGAATCACATAAATTTACAAATCATGATTATTAAGCCATAGCCTATGTGTGTGACTCAAGGCTTGAATTGATCTTGTTTTGATGAAAGGATTGAGGTTTAAAATAATTAATTAAGATAGGATCGTACCTCCTCTAATTATAGTTGCTCAAGCTTCAGCCTTCAAGTATTTTTTAAATATTCAAATTGACATAAGGTGTTTTATTATCTATTCTACTTTATAGCCTCTCTTATAATGAAAAACAAACTCTTAGTAAGTGCAAATTGACAAGGTTAGGGATCCTTTTTACAATAATATTTCATAACTTAAAAGACTTTACACTTCTTTCCGTCAAAGAAGTAATATTAATAACATTTATCACTATGGGCGGACCTAGCTAAGGCTTTGAAGGGGCTTCAGGCCTTTTTGGGCCATTACTTTTTACCCCAAGGTGCTTATGAAAGAATTGAATAAAATAAATTTGAATATATCTTTTATATAATAAAATACTTATAATTCAGTAATAAGTGTATTTTAGTGGTTTTGGATACTTAGTTCAAATTATAATCGCCATATAATTTTGTTTCTTTAGATACTCGATTCTAAAAAATTTAAATTCTATTATTTTCTCTTAAATTTTAAAAAATAATAGCAATAATTTTTATGTTAAATTCGAACCTCATTGTGAACATTAAAAAAAAGTAAGTATTTCAAATTAAATTAAAATTGTCTGAAGTGAGCTCCCTAATTAAAGTTTTTGGGTCTGTCACTGTTTATCACTTTTATTATGAAAATAATTAATAAATTCTACCATTATACTTTAAAACAAGTAAGTAGGTCAGTAATATGAGTTTATCTATTTAAACAAGTGATTTATCTTATAGATCACATAATAAAAATTCTTACATGAAACTAATTTCCTTCTATTTAGATATTTAGTTGAAGTTTTGACGAAACAATGAAACTTTCTTATTTCTTCATTACTCATTTAAGTAAAAATATTGCAATAAAATAAAATGGGTGATGTTCCCCAGAGAGTGCTATTATTTTTCTTTTATTTGTTATGAATTTGAATTATTCTATAACATAGTTGTATGAAAAGATTAAAGATGTCGACCATTTTGCTTTTTGGTCGCCTTAAATTGAGGAACATTTTATTTTTGGATTTAGATATAATATTATAGTGATTTGACCGACCTTATTAACTTTACAAAATCAAGCACTGCCTTGGAGCAATAACAGATTAATACAAGATGCACAACTTGAAGACTAAATCCAGACATGATCAAATCTTTTATGCAAGAACGATTGACCACAATCAACAAACAATGAATATCAGCATATAATCAAATCAAACAAAACCAAGAAAGAAAGAGAGATTTTGCGTGGTTTAGGTTATATTTGGGATTTAGTGTTGTACCTTAAAAATTACAGTTATTGTGGAAAAAAAACTGTAAGTATGAAATAAAATTAATAATATGTAATATATATAAATTTTAAATAATAATATGGATAAAATTATTAAAGATAAAATAAATTCTTTATTATATAAGTGAAAAATCATATTAACATAATTTTCAAGTTATAACAGTTAGTATTTATTCAACACTTTAAGTGCTATAGCGTTCAAGTTACAGTTGTCTAACCTTAATTTCAAACACGCATTTAGTTTGATTCACCAAAAGCTTAACAAAAAGATAGGTTGCAGTTAAGGATGGTAAATTTTTTGGACCTGGCCCGGACTCAGACAACCCGGACGATTTAGTCCGGATTTATGAAAAACGCGGATCCGAATAGTATTTTTTAAATCCGGATATATGCGGGTCCAGTTGCGGGTTCAGCTGAACCCGGACCCGCACTACAATATTAATAATTAATTAATTTTTATTATTAAATATAAAATATAAAAGCCAAAAGTTAAAAAAAGAAAAGAAAAGAAACCCTAAATCCCCACCCAGCCGCCACCTCTATTTTCCTGTTCCTCAACTTCAATTCAATGATTCATCATCCACCATCGTCAATTCATCATCAACAACAATAACAATTAATATCATCCTCAACATCAATTTAAATCATTGTCAATTCATCATCGATAATCATCAAAAGCAACAAACAATCTTTGACACCGTCAAATTCAACCTTATCTCTCATCTCTCATCAAATTCGATCCCATCTCTCTCTTGTTCGTGGATGCTGAATCTCAAACCTTACTCACTGCTCTCATGGCTGCCGCCTCCTGGACTCGCCGGTGCCTCAACCGACACCTCAAAGCAACTGCTAATCCACTCTTGCCGGGTTTTTTGTCCATGTTTTGTTTGATGTCAGGATCTCTCTTCTCTTGTTTGGCATCTTGAGTTGGTGTCTTTGGCTTTCTTTTCTTTTGATTGATTGAATTGATTTATTTAATTTTTTTTGTTGTTATGAACAGCCAAATGCAACATTTTAACACATAATATGGATGTAATTGAAATTTTTATTATTGAAGTAGGCAAATTTAGTTCAGATCCCATGAATTTGTTCTTCTTTTTTATTGTTTCTGCAAATTCCAGAGAGTCAAAAAGGGGCATGCACAGAGGCTTCATTGTTCTCCATCCAACTTTTCGGGTTGAACCCGTGCAGGACCGAAGAAAGAAAATGCGGGTTTTATCTAGATCCGGGAAGGAGAATTGTCATCTGAATCCAAAACCGAAAAGACCAAATCCGAACTCGATTTTTGACATCCCTAGTTGCAATAGACAATAATGCTTTATTTAAGAACTTATTAAAAGGTATACAATACTTAAAACGAAGTGACACAAATGAAAAACGAAATTTCATTTCAAAAGCCTTTTATTGAGCACGTGTTTAATTATTCATTCATTCCATTATATGTCGAAAACATATTTTTTAAAGAATAGAAGTAATAAAAGTTTCATTTGCGAAAGTAGCACACTTACCATTTCTCTTATTTAAAAGCTAAAAATGAACGTTTACGGTATAAATACTTTTAAGCAATCTGTCACAAATTAGCTTGCAAATCATTTATCGATCGTATTTGGACCACTTAAGCCTAGTAATTGCTCATGTCTTGAGTGCTTAATAAATCGATTGTCGATTGATTTTACTAATTTCAGATTTTGTGAGACTTATATACAATTGAAGAAGAGATTAAGGAAGCACGTGAAAATATGAAATACTTCAGGGAGTTAATTGATAATATCCTTCATTGTCTCAGAAAGGAGAATTCTTTTTCTTTTTCCCATTAAAATTTAAAAAGAGAAGTTTATCGCTTTATCTGTAGATACTATATACATATATATATACTCACACAACAAAAATGCTAAAAAAATTATCATGCAATCATCTATATTATTCATACGCGTGAGTTTTGCTTCTCCTAGCTTCTGCTTTTCTGGCTTCTTATTTCTTAATTGAATTTTGTCTTCTAATGCTAGCAATTTGCAGTTTCTCATGCAGCATTTCTTGAGTTCTGAAGTGGGTTGTGTTCAATTTTGCTCTAAGAATGTTAGTTGCTTAGCTGATGCATGTATTCAATGAACAGTTCAGTCATGCTTTATTGCTTTGAGAGGCTGAAAATTTTTGGGTCGTTATTTTTATGTTAATGTTGTTGATGAGCACTTCAATGGTTTTATGTGATAATTTATTATTCATTGACCAAAACAACAAATGTAGAATTAGAAACTCACTTTTTGTACACAATTCATCTAGCTCTTTGGTTCAATTTAGTGGCAAGAAACAAAGGCTTTGTGGGTTCATCCCAAATGCGAAAAAGGGTAGTGGAAATAAATATTCAAAGGGTAAGAGAAGTTGGTGGCAAAGGTTCTTTCTCGATGATGATGGGAATTGGTTTGGTTTGAAAGATAATGATTTGACTGAAGAGGAGAATGATATTTCTAGTGATGGGGAGTTATCGGAGGATGAGAAGTTTGAGGCGTGGAAGAGGAGGGCAGAGGCTATTGTAGAGTTGAGGGAAGCTCAACAAGATATGAGGAATGAAGAGAATAGGAGGTGGGAGGACTGGATTGTGGATGATAATCATGGAAATGGTGCTGATTCTTCTTGGAGTCAAGATTTCGGTAATGGGATTTGGGAAGGGAATGATCTGAGTGAGTTGTTTCCTGAAAGGGGGTTGGTTGAGTCAGTAAGGGACTTGGTTCTTGGCACAGAAGAAAATGATATTTTGTACGAAGATCGGGTTTTCCAGTATGCTTCTACGAATTCGGTAAGTAATTATGTGTAATTTTGTTGTAATGTTCACTATCTAGTAGTGGTTGTTGGATGAGTGTAACATGTTTTTCTGCTAATACGTAAATGGATGTTTACATTGACGAATTGATCTAGCATTAAAAGAAAAAAAAAAACACTCATTGGTACCTGGCCTGCTTTGCTGTTGCTTTAAAATTAGTGAACTTATACAGTCAGAAATGAATGCCTGGGCAAGCTAATTTAAACTTGACAACCTAAACCCCCTTGCCTTGTATGAAATATGCATCTGCTTCACCTGAAAATGTGCTTTTTCTTGTCCATTTTGTTATTTGTAAATTTATGCTTTTCTGGTGGAGCTTTGGAATTATAATGCTAGTTGCAGAGTTGATTAATGCAAAGAACATTTTATTCGTGCTTGCTGAGAAATCATTAGTCCCAAAATCTTTAGCTAATAGGAAACTGTGGCATTGCCCCTCGCGTTCATTGCTGAAGTTTAATAAAATGAACTTTATCAGGTGGATCCAAATGCAACCAAATAAACACGTGGATTAGACATTCACAAACATACCCGAAGATCCAACCGCAAACCTCTTTTATAACTGACTGGTAGAATGGAGGCTATGACACCATGTTGAGACACCATTAAGCCTAGCAATTCTCAAATATAGTGTTCAAACTCTAATAGTAGTTATGTATGTTTGGTTGTTGAAAGCTTTTTAGAGAGGCAACACTCTGATATGTTATAAACTTGCTGAAAGATGGTAGACCTAAGGCGAAGTTCGCAACTTCACTTAATAATATGAATGAACTCAAAATAATGTCTTTCACTTCATGTGTCGTTTTTAGTTTTAAATGGCAGCTAAGCCATTTCCTGTCAATTTAAGCTTTTGGATTGATGGTGCTTCAATACTTCATTTCTTTTATTTTATTTCCACAACTGCCCCTTCTTCCAGCTCTCACCACAATATCATCTATCTGATGTTATGTTTTGAAAAGTTTAATGGCAGATACAGGTTAACTGGGATGTATCAGGATTCTTCAAAACATTCCCCTTAGTTTCAGATTGTTAGAAGAAGGCCCTCAAATTTATGAAAATCTCTCTGGGAATTTCTCAAAGTGCGGTAGGAATCCCTGCCACATAGGGGTTTTGATGCATTTTTTATCCACTTAGGCTTACCATGATATGATCCAAAAGTTGAAAGAGGCCAAAAGTATTTTACCTTTCACTTATTCTTTCTCTCTCTCTTACTGATTTATCTGTGCATGATTATAATGATTTCATTTCTTTTATAGAAGTCTATGAGAATTGATTTCTCAGCCCATTTACATGAAAACTGTATAAGCTCTGTACACAAATTCTAAGTGTTCACCTTCATGATATTTAAACTCTTCTCATTTTTTTCATTCAATATAGTTTTCTTCATTTTTCTTGTTTTGTTAAATCTTGTCTGGTTTTAAAGTAATTATTTTTAGGGAATATTTAAAAAAGAAGCCCAATTCAGTATATAGTATGGAGGCTTTGTTAAGTGCTCTTTGTTCATGTTTTACTCCTGCAAGAGTGAGGAGAAGTTGATTGGTCAATTAGATAGAATATTTAGGGATGACCTGAGAGCTACATTACGAAAATCAACAATCCAAATTAGGAGTAATGAGTGAGGAATAAAAATGATGGAACTTCCTATAACTTGTCATTGAATATTTACAATCATATCGTGTCTGATGTTTTTGTGAGTTTCATATGATCTGAATTATGACGTACCATGTTTGATTTTGAATTTTTATGACTACCCTTGGCAATCATATACTTTTTCCTTTTAGCAGTTTGGATATCTTGACCAGCTGATAATTTGTCATTCTAGCAGTGTTATATGGCAAGATGGCCTAAGCAATTTCCCTGTTGTTTCAGGCTAAATTTTTGGCATTACTGATACTTATACCTTGGGCCTTGGACTTTGTGGTTCATGATTTTGTTCTCATGCCTTTTCTAGACAGGTAATCATTGAATTTCAAGAATCATAGCTCAAGTATTTAACTTATAATCGCATAATAAAAATACATAAGTATTATTCTTTGCCTAATTTATGTATTCTTCTATCTAATTTTTTGTGGAATAATCATCTAGCTGCATGCTTCTGCTGCAGATGTAATTAATCAGCTACTTGACCTCATGTTAGTTACAATTCTTCCTTTTTTTTTGTTGTGGGGGGGGGGAGAATTACAATTCTCCCTTAATTATTAATATATGATATTTTTATGCCAATGATAAGTAAGAAATCAATCTAATTTAATTTTTTCTCTTGATAATTTTGGTTTTTCAGTGATTTCAAAAATAATCATCTTGTGTTAGGAAATTAATTAAATAAATTTCTTTTTCTACTTTCTATTTGGAGATTGACCTGTTTCTTTTCATCTTAGCTCATTCACATTAGGGTTCCTACTCAACTAGAACTTGCCGACACCAGTGTTGAAGTTGATCTTGTCAGCTGCCATCATTAACTACATTCTGTGCTAAACAGTTTATGAGACTCATAAAGATGTGTATAAGAACACGTGGTTTTGTTATTGTTGTTGAGAGTAGGCCTAATAAATTCAGCTAAAGGTATCTAGTAACCATTATTTTTTGTACAGATATGTAAAGACTGTGCCACTTGCAGCACAGATGCTTGATGTGAGAAGAAGTCAAAAACTTGAGATGGTTAAGGTATTAAAAACTGAGAAAGCAAGATTCCGGCTTGAGGTTGAGATTGGAAAATCTCCACCTCTTTCAGATGAGGAGGTTTGGTGGGAGTTACGAGATAAAGCGTAAGTTTGAGTTTTTTCTGAGCTCATTGTCGAGCTCACATTCCTTATACTATCTCCTTTTTGTTCTTATTATTGTCAATTTTAGATCCTTTAATAATATTTCCCCAAAAACTTCTTCTTCTGCAGTCTTTATTACATAAAGTTCAAAGTTGATTATAGTATTATACTAATAAGTGCATTTATTCATCAGCTTTCGTTATTGCTTCGACAGGTTAGAGTTGAGAGATGAGAGGAGGTTAGAGAACCGTAAAGCATTTGCTAATATATGGTCAGATTTGGTCTTTGGGATCTCATTATTCATTCTTTTATACCTCAATCAGAGTAAAGTGAGTTTGTTTTTATTCTTCTCTTTCCTCATTTATTTTATTTCCTGAATCATTTTCATAGTAAAAGCATCACCTAGTTATTAGAGTTATCATTATCCTAGCTATTGTTGTATGGTTAATCCTTTTCTTCGTAGTTCTAAAGACACTTGTTGTAGGTCTAGACTTTCCCATAGAGCTGAAGGTTATGTGGCTGTTGATTGTCAAGGCTAAAAATGATTTTTAGCCTAATAGAACACAAAAACTGAATGGTAAATTGAAACAATTGTTGCTTTTCTTACCCGCGCAGGGGGTGGGGTGGTGGGGAATAAAAGAATTATACTGGATTAATTAGTGATTTGAGTTATATCCACATCAATTTAATTTGTGCAAGGAAAATAGATCAAAACATGTACAGTAGAGGAGTTTCGAATGTAGCTTGAGATTTGCAACTCACCATCAGTGAGAAGTTTATCTTTTTTTCTTCTTGCTCCAGTTCCTTCCAGAATCTAGCTATTTTTAAGTCAAATAATTCTTTTCTGATCTACTGTTATTTCATTTCAAAAAGAGAAACAAAATGTAAACATTACAGGACTATCCAATTCGATCTGTAGAACAAACCTTCGATGTTGGGGGTAATGTAGAACATATATGATGAGCCATAAGTCCAAGAAAGTGAATGACCATAAAAGAACATATGGAATCATTTTGAATCCATTTAAGCATGACCTTGCCACAAATTCAATGCACTTGCCTGCCAAAAGGTTATCTTGGGTTATTTAAGCATAACCTTTCAGTAAATCAGGCGAAACAGTTTAGGTGTTATTTCTTCATTGTTATGAATGGGAAACAGTTTAGTGCGAATGTGTGGGTAGAGTTCATGCCCTTTGTTCTCCATGAGTCAGAATAGCTCTCAATACTTTTTATTATCTGCTGTATCATGTAAAAATTACTGCAGACTGAATTTGGCAACATTTCTTGATTTGCTGATTAAGCATGTAAAAATTTTCAGTTTATTTCCTGCTTTATGACTTCATATACTGCTATAATGCTATTAAATTTTTATTATATTTTTTTAAGAACAACCCATGGTTGCTAAAAATTAGAGAAACTATGCTGATTACTAGCCAGCATTTCTGGATTAGTTTGGTTACTTTGATCTTTCATCAAACATTATGGACTTCCCGTGAAAACTACAATGGGGATGAATTGATATCGTCTTCTCATGGTATATAACTTGAATGTTGGTGTTTCTCAAGCCTTCTGCTAGTTCATAAAACCATATGTTTTTCTTTGAAATCCACAATCTGCATAAAAAATTTCTATTCTTGTTAACAATTTTATTCTTTTCTTGCTTCCCAATTTTGCAGGTAGCCTTGCTGAAATTTACTGGTTATAAAATAATAAATAACATCTCAGATGCTGGGAAGGCTTTCTTAATTATTCTGGTCACAGATATTTTTTTAGGGTAATATTTTCTGCTCTTTACAGTGGATAACAAGTCCTTATTATTTACTAATGTTACTACACTCACTATTCTCCCCCCCCCCCCCAAAAAAAAGAAGAAATTACTATACTCATTAGGTTAGTTGGCTTGCATTGAAGAGTTTTACAAAATTGAATATTCTCATGACAGATATAAGTATTTTCTTCTCTGAAAAATTTCCTTCGCTGTAAGAGAAATTCCATCCATTAAATATTTTATAAATTAGAAGTTGATAAAGTCATTAAAGTTATATCAGTTCATTTAGCTTTTTCTTGTAACCAAATGCCTAATACCTTTCAGGATTTTAGTTCTCTTTCTGATATAAATTATAAATAGTTTTTCCTTGTTCATGTTTATGCAAGTGAATTTTGTGCTTCTGAAAAATGACATAAAAGATTTTTATCCATGCAGGTATCATTCTGAATCTGGTTGGCAGACTCTGGTGGAGATAATTCTTGAGCATTATGGTATTGAAGCTGATGAGTCTGCCATAATCACTTTTGTCTGTGTGGTCCCAGTTTTTATGGATGCATGTGTGAAGCTTTGGGTATGTTCTGTACAATTTTCTTGTACACGTTTAATTGTTCTCATTTCTTATAGCTTACTGTGCAACAAGATAAATTTATTAGGAAACTTTGAAGTAGCAAGTTCCCGTTGTACATTGTTCATCTCTCCTGATGTGGTCAACTAGATCAGAATAATTCAAGTGGGATCCATAAACTGAGTTATTCCAATCAAGAGATTTACCCGAACCTTAACGTTGATACGAATGAAACTCGAACCTTCAACCTAATTAGAATTATATTTTTAGGATTCTTATTCAATTCAGAACTTTTGTTTCTCCACTATCTAATCAACCTTTAGATGGAAATTCCATTTAGTGCTCCGTAATAATTGAATGGGTGGCTTTCCTCTTATGTGAATCCTCTCTATATTTCGTAGCTAGCTTCTGATTATCTAATTGTGTTCTTTCTGCAGTTGTTTAAAAAACTTCCAGGGCTAGCCCCAAGGGTTTCAAATATATTCAAGGAGATGAGGCGTCACTAGAAGAATCTTTTAACCAGATCTTGCTATCCATTTGAGATAATACCAAACAAGGTGCATGTAGTATTACCAACACTAAAGTTTTTGTTCTTTGACATTTTCTCCTATGGTTTCTCCATTTTTTTTCTTTTTTAATTTATATTTATACATAGAGATGCATGTATATTTGTAAGTACCAGTTGAAGATGAAATGAAGGTCACAATTCATGAGAATGTACGAGCACATTGTTTACGAAATTTTTCTTGCTACAACGATTTGCAATAAAACATCCTGGTCGGTAGTTTTCCGTTCATGATCTTACACGACAGAATGTTTCGAGAGCTGTCAATTTTCGTATTGATCAAATATTGCTTTGAATTATGTTCTTCTAGTGGAGATTGTCATCGCAGTTTTCATATCTTTTGCAAAATGCATTCAAACTTCTGCTCTGCATGGCTTGTTCCATCCATATAAGGGGATTCAGCTTGTGGGTGTCGGATTGGGTAATTCTTAGTTTTCGCCCCAGTGTTTTGGGCTATTTGCAACTGGACCGCGAAGATGCGTTTATTAGTGAAGACCCACCAAATGTTCTGTAGCAAAATCAAAGCCTGAAGCCCCTGAAACCTGCACTCACTTTTGGCGCCAAAACTACTACTACCGTAATATGACAATTTTACACCTCATGATTTCGTTTTATCTACAGCAAACTTCCAGGAGAGAATTATAGAAAGAAACATCTGGTCTTATAATCCGTTACCCCACTGACAATGACTCGGCCCAATTCTTTTGCTATCCGTCTCTCCAAAATCAAACCTAAAATAAAATGTCCAACCATATTAAACTTTAAGCTTCAACTAAACATTTCATTCAAACACCTTCAAAGCACTGTCATTGTGTCGATCAAAGGTTAAAGCAACCAACAATATTACATATTTTAAGAGTAATGAGAAATATTTTATCGTCTAAATTTTAATTTAAATTTTAATTGATATAACATTAATTTATTAAATGAAGGTTAAGTAATTTTATAAATTATGAAATACATTGTTCAATAAATGAATAACACGAAATATTGAGATTAAATATTAAGATTTTTGATATTATCGATTTTTTAATAAATTATTGATATTTTAAGTTTGACCTTTAACTTCGTTGAAAACTGAGCATTTTCTGTGTAATTTTCATGTGCTTTACGATTTTACCCTCCTCCAACCAACAGAGGCCAACTAAACACTGAAATCACGTGGGGGGGTCTTCGTTAATAAACGCATCTTCGCCATCTAGTTGCAAATAACCCAAAACACAGAGGACAAAACTGAGAATTACACCTCAACTCTTTTCAAAAACAAAACCCTAAACCCTGACTCACAGCCACCCTTACTATCCGTCTCAGTCAATCACTATCAATTCACACCGCCGGCGCCATCACTCCGTCACCTCACAGTCACGCCATCGCCGGTGCCCCCTTCTTCTTATTCGTCCTCTTCTTCGAAACAAAGCTCTTGCTAAACAGAAGAAAAAAATGTTAGTTTTATTCGAAACTGCGGCGGGTTTTGCCCTTTTTAAAGTATTGGACGAAGGGAAGCTCTCTAAATTTGAGGTAAATTAATAATCTTTATTACAAACGCAATAACCTTGTTTCGCCATTTTTACTCTGCTATTGATTTTAACTTGGCGCTGCTTCAGGGTTTGGGGCAAGAGTTTAACAGCCCAGATTCTGCTAGACAGGTAATTTTCCCCTTTTTTAAGCTTGCCCTTTATATGAAATGTTTGAAACATATGGGAATTTCAAATGGGCATTTTTAAAAAATTTTATGCTTAATTTTGAGATTGAAAATCTAACTGTTCCTTGATACCCTACAACAGATTGTGAAGCTGAAAGCTTTTTCAAAGTTTGAGAATACATCAGAAGCTCTGAAAGCAGCTACATGCTTGCTGGAAAGCAAACCCACCAAAGATCTTCGTAAATTCCTGCGCTCTCACTGTGACGGTGAAACATTAGGTGTGGCCGATTCGAAGCTTGGAAATGCAATCAAGGACAAACTGGTTAATTTTTTTTTTGTATTTTTTTTTAATGTTGTTTGCTTCTTCTTTTGTGTTATAGTTTTTTTTGTTTTTGCAGAAAATAGAATGTGTTCACAACAATGCTGTGATGGAGTTGATGAGAGGTGTGAGGAGTCAGTTGACAGAGCTCATATCAGGTCTAGCTGTTCAAGATATTCAACCAATGAGTTTGGGTTTGTCTCATAGCTTGTCTAGATACAAGCTCAAGTTCAGTGCTGACAAGGTAATTTTTGTATGTTAATTCCCTTTTCATCTGCTTATCATAAGTTAAAGAAGTTGTTTTCGTTCTTAATTGAAATTAATTGACTGACATTTGTATAAGTGAAAGGTCTATGGTTTGATCTGTGGGTAGATTATTAGAGTATTGAAAGGGATTCATATCTCGTGTTTTGCAGCCCAGTTACTGACTGTGTGTGTGAGGGCCTGGTTTATGTGTAAATATATGTGTCTGCTTTTGTGTAAATACTTACATATTTCTCTGCTATTTCCTTTCTGAAACCAATTACTTGCCTTTTGTCCACAAAGTGTTAACAATTAATATACTATTATCTCTTTGTTTTTGTTTGAGGATTCAATTCTCTTTTAAGGACAAGTTGGTCCTAGATGAACTAAAATTCAATCATTGATATTGTTTAAAATGTTAAATATTGTGTCTGCTTTGGCCAGCAAGGGGTAGGAGTATTTTGAGCTTTTGATTGTTAGATAAACATAATGGTCTTTTAGTCTAATCTCCTGACTTGGGGCTGAAACTCTAGTTCTCATTCTTGTTTTAGGTGGATACAATGATCATTCAGGCAATTGGTTTGCTTGACGATCTTGATAAAGAGCTCAATACCTATGCGATGCGTGTTCGTGAGTGGTATGGATGGCATTTTCCGGAGCTTACAAAGATCATCCAAGACAATATCCTGTATGCTAAAGCCGTGAAGTTTATGGGCAACCGCACTAATGCTGCAAAGCTTGACTTTTCTGAGGTAGATTTTGGATTGATTTACCTTATGGTAATTGCGTAGTGTTCGTATTAATGGTTTCAATTTCATTTGGTGACTTACAAATTTTTTTAAAGCTATCTATTCACATGTGCCTTGTCTATGTGTTTGTCCTAAATTTAGACCGATGTGACATTTTGGTTAGTGAACACTCCTACATAAACATCTTTGTTTGAGAGTTTGTTACGGTGTAATAATATCATAGTTAAGTGATATAACCATTGTGCTGACATAAATTTAAATCTCTGCATTTTTTTTCCTCTCTTTTTTTTTTGTAGAAGACAGATCAAGTTGGTCATTCTCATCATTTTATTTTTTTGCCTTGTCTGATATTTTTAGATTTTGCCCGAAGAAGTAGAGGCAGGGTTGAAAGAGGCAGCTATGATTTCCATGGGAACGGAAGTTAGTGATCTTGATTTGTTGAACATTAAAGAACTTTGTAACCAGGTTCTGTCTCTTGCTGAGTACAGAGCTCAACTGTATGACTATCTGAAAAGTAGAATGAATACAGTTGCTCCAAATTTGACTGCTCTTGTCGGAGAGCTTGTTGGAGCTCGCCTCATTGCCCATGGAGGCAGCTTGTTGAATCTTGCGAAGCAGCCTGGGAGTACTGTTCAGATTCTTGGTGCAGAAAAGGCTCTTTTCAGAGCACTGAAGACTAAGCATGCAACTCCCAAGTACGGGCTTATCTACCATGCGTCCCTTGTTGGTCAGGCAGCCCCAAAGCATAAGGGCAAAATTTCCCGGTCACTTGCGGCCAAAACTGCATTAGCAATTCGATGTGATGCTCTTGGTGATGACCAAGATAACTCTATGGGACTGGAGAATCGTGCCAAGGTATGCTACAAACATTTGATTCATTCTTGCCTATTTTTTGTTATGTGAACAAGTTTCTCACGCACAATTATTTGCAGCTTGAAGCACGGCTAAGGAATCTTGAAGGCAAAGAATTGAGTCGTGCTGCTGGGTCTGCTAAAGGAAAGCCTAAGCTTGAAGTTTATGACAAGGACCGAAAGAAGGGGCCTGGGGCAATGATAACTGCTGCCAAGGTCTGCCTTTTTACCTCTTTCCTTTCCTTTCTCAAATTTCTTTTTGGTCCTCCTAGAGAAGACTATGTTTGTTTAATCTGCTTTTTGCAGACTTATAATCCTGCAGCGGATTCCGTTCTTGGTCTAACGGAAAATGCTGCTGATGGAAATGAAGTAGAGAAAGCATCAGAGGAGATTGTTGTCAGTGAAGAGAAGAAAGAAAAGAAAAAGAAAAAGAGCAAGAAAGCCGATGACAAGGATGCAAATGGCAATGCCAAGGCAGAAAATGAAGATTCGGTTAAAAAAGACAAGAAAAAGAAAAAACAAGAAGCTGAGGCTGATGAGGAGAACATCGATGCAGGGGAGAAGAAGAAAAAGAAGAGAAAACATTCTGAAGATAATGAAGAGGAGTCGGAAACACCAAGTAAGAAGGAGAAGAAGAAGAAGAGGAAAAATAAGGATTGATAGTTTCTGGGTAGTTTTGGTGACTGGAAACCTAACAATTTTTTTCAACTACTCAGGTACTTATGTAAAATTTGGTTTTTGTTCACTTCTTTTTTCAATTTTCCAGTTTCTATTGAATCTTTTTCCGTTTGATCTTCAATGTAGTGTATTCAAGTACCAATGGTGTCCCAATGGTTGTAGTTGGAAGAGGTTATCTCCCATGGAAGACTTTGTTATTACACCAATATTTTGCAATCAACTTATACGTTTCAAATGTTGTGTGCACTCATTGTGCGAAGATTAATTCTCACAATTTTGGTTATTCAGCTAGCAATGTAAGTTGAATTACTGGTTTTGGGCGTAGTCCGGTGAAAGCTAGCTATAATTTGTAAGGATTATGTTCAATCGTATCCCAATTCAATCCAATTTGATCAAGTATAACTCTCTACATTTTAGTTAGAGACAGCAAATAAGCCGGATGAGGTCGGGCCTGACTGGGCCATTTGTAGACTTAAGCCCGGCCTTCGGGCTAGGATTCTCGAAGCCTTAATTTTTTAAATTTGTTTGAAAGAAATAAGTTTTTAAACTATTTTAATAGTTGTAAAGAAAGAAAGTAAATGTTTTTAGTTTGCCTGTTGGATTGGGTTGAGATTTTAATTATAAACGGGTTTATAAAAGAAGAAACGATGAAGAATGAGTCCGAGATATTGCTCGGCCTCCCACCATTGGGCCGGGATATTGCTCAGCCGAGCACCCATTCTAGGTGTTTTTAGTTAATTTCATAAACTACCCCTCTAATTATTGTTAATTCCAAAAAAAACCCCTCTTTATTTCAAAAAAAATCAAGAGCGAATATCCCCTAGCTCCATTCAGTACAGTTTTTTGAGTAAAATTTATTTAAGTTAAATTTTTATTAATAAAACTTTTATTCAAAAATTTTAATTATTTAATTGTCAATAATAGGTTTTATTAAAAATTACTCTAATAAATAAATTTTTCAAAATTATGACATAAATAAATAAAATAAGATTATTAAATAAATAAATAAATAATATTTTAACATTTTAAAAAAATAAACTTTTCCATCTCTACTTTCAAAACCATAAAATTTAAACTTTTACAAATAAAATAAAATAATTTATTTAATATTTCCAAAATTCTATTAAAAAAATAAATAATAATAAAAATTTTAATTAAAACTTATTAAATTAAACAAACACTTATAATTATTAAATAAACTACACCAACAAGCACTTAACCCTTATGCATCCGGTCTCACTCAAGTCCACTGAGCCCGTGCCGAGTCGGACCAGGCCCCGAATTTTGCTGCTGCCTCCTTCGTTAACGGATTTTGTTTTAGTGTCTGATAACAAAACTGGGTAAAGTACTTAAATAGCACAACAGATGCAAGGGTTTTGATCCCACTCAGGAAGAATCGAAAGATTTAATTTTCCAAATGAGCCAAACTTGAAGACACAATATCAATGAAGCAAATAAAACTGCTACCTTCTTTATAGACCCAACAATTTTGCAAAGCAAAAATCCAAGCACACTTACTTTCAGACCAATCACCATTAATTATTTCTATAGACAGGTTTACATAAACACGAGTATGAAGATAATTCGTAGATTATATATATATATATATATTTTATTTGCATCTATTTACTTACTACTATCAAACTGGCAACTATTATGATCAGCCACCCGAGCGGCATGGTTTTGCAAAAGAATGATACGAGGCTTTGCTCATCTCACGCTTTTGAGCCCCCAGCAATTCTGCCTGTATTGTGTATGCTTTTGTCTGCACGCAAGTTTGCCGGAAATTCTAACAAAGTTCCACTTTCCATTCTACGCTTCCGAGGGATGGCTTTCTGCATGTCAGTGATCGGACATCAGCATTCTACAGTGAATTCGATTCAAGCAATTAGCGTATCAATAGCGCTTGGAATGCAAAATGGAGCATTTCTAGAAGTCGTATTTATTGCACTGAAGTGTAAGCAACAATAATACAGTGCGATACCAACAGAAGATCCTAAACCCCAAACCTTGGTGTTAATGTTGGAACAAGGAATGCGATTGCCTATCGTCGGTCCCATGTTCACATACTGATGAAAGAATGCATGTGAAAATGGTGTCCTGGACTATCATATAAATGGTAATATGTTGGAGCTGATAGTTATACAAAGAAAAATCTTAAATATCACGCAACCGCTTAATATGTTGAAATGGATATAGATGCAGTGGATGCTACATTTAGCTGGGATTTAACAAGCGCATACGTGGGAGTGATATTGTATATCAGAAAGACGGTGATGTTGATGGTTCTATGAAGAAAGAGCTTCATATTGTGCAACATATTTGTTGATTTGATGATGAACAGTGGCAATAGAATGAACATAACAGAAATGATGTGGCACTAGTGGTACCCGGAAGTCATGGGTAATCATTGGTCCGATGCTTCGGGCAAAACCAATTCCTAGGGCGTGATGGGTTGCTTTCACAGGAATGAAAGGTGATAATAATGGTAACTGTGTGAAGATCAAACTTTATTATAACTGGTACTTAACAGTATTTGTTGTTTAGAAGATAATCTAGAACTTTCTCACAAAGAAATTAAAGTCTTTCAGTCATATGTGATCTGTGCCTAAATGCAAAAACATAAATACCCTATCAAACAAAATATACACACCTCATGAAATCAAAAAGAGAATTTACGCACCTTCACCATAAAGTTGCTCAAACCGAGCAACTATGTGTTTACCATAGGTATATTTCTTCAAGGCATCACAATGAACTCTGATGCGACTGATTAATGTTTCTCGCAGTTTCTCATTGCAATTTTCCAGAATCTTCTGAACCACATAATTTGCATATTGGTCCTTCATCATTACCTAGGGTATAGAAATTGGAAGAGAAAAGAGTCAGCAAAACCCAGATAAAAGTTAAAATACTGTCTACACTGAGAAATTCCATTTAAAATAAGCTAAAATAAGCTAATGACAATCCTATTAAGATATAGACACTTCTAGTCAACATGACATCAGATGCTACATCTAGTTCACAAGAAGTTCATGAAAAATATAAAAAGAAAAGAAAGAAAGAGAAGCTTAAGAAGGAGAATTATTTTACTAAATTAACAACAAAATGATTTTGATACTACATCCCATTATTCTCGTATTTTCTAAGCTTAGGAAAAGCTGCACAAATCAGCATACAATGAAGATCTGAGATTATGATTGGTGAAAAAACGATATTTATTTGCCATAATTACATGCTGAACTTGGTGGTTGGTTAATAATTAGAATCAGCGCAGCAAGGGAAGGGAAAGCATGAGCTTGATCCAGCCAGCATTTTTGGTTACATGCAATTTTAAGTATGAAACTTGCATATTCTAAAACAGAAACTAGGAGGACACCATTCAATACAAGATAAAAATTAGAAAATATAAAAAAAAAATCATATGCAAAAACCCAAGATATACTACAAGGCAAACAACATACAATGCCCTTGTAAAAGCAACTGTCTAGTTCCAAACAGAATTAAAAATAAGCGGAACATTATCACGTGATAAAGCCTCATCCAGACCAAAGAGGAACAATGAAATGAAAATAAATCTGAAAAATTAGAATACCAAAATTATCATTTGTTTCTAAGCAAATTAATAATACCCGAACTAGTTCCTAATCCTATTTGTGAGTTATACATCAATCAATACCTCGCTAAGTTTTTGAACAGAACAAACATTTGGTATTACTTCTCTAGCAGGGCAGCGGTATAACTGAAATAAAAATAAGATTGGAAAAAAGATACATGGCCAGACTGAGCTGTGTTGAGCGGAATATATGAGATTTACTTCGAAAGTACTGCCAACTGACAGAGATTTAATGCTCTGTCCAGGATGTTAGGCATATAAGCATTGATCCAGCAAGTCTGCTCTTATAGTACTGATAAAAATAAAATTATAGCTCAATTAAAGTCAGACCCCCGTTGTTGTGCAAAGTAAAGTTGTCCACATTTAGATAATAGATCAAAAGCCAAAAGAACAATTAAGAGTGAGCCAATATAGTTCATTAATCCAAGGCAAACTAGTTGTGCATCTTAAGTCTGTACCGATATTAGACATATGTCTAGATTCAACCAAAACCAATAGCACCAGCTCTTGGTTGATCTAACCAAACATAATGCAAAAACAGTTCAGGCATTAAAGTATTAGCAGTAGAGCACAAAATTTAAGTTTTTGCTTTTACTCACCAACAAATTGTCATTTTCTTCAGATTGCCCAAGAATCTCTTCAATCAGGAGCTCCCGTTCAGCAGTATCACCATACTCCAAACATTTCTCAACAACATTTGATGCATATTTATGCTGACTCATCTGTACAATTTTCCCAGCCAACTTGCTTAAAATTTGGGTTCTTTCATAAGGCTTTCCCCTCTCCAGAACATGCTGCAAGTACAACAAGTCAACTTGATATCAGAGTCAGTTCCACAAGATATTGGAAATACCACGCAGAAACGGAAAAATGTTGATGAAATTTAGTCTATGGAGCACTCAACTTGACTACCTGAAACCGAAAACAAAACCCTCTATGGAGTACTCAACTTGAAAGCATACACAGCCAAGCCAATTATTCATGCGGCCAAGTCCACCATTCTTTTATCTTTCTTGTTGTTGATAGGAAACAACATAATTTAAGGATGACATAGGAAGAAGAGCCATTAAACTATGTCCTTTAGAAAAGGCTTAAAATTATCAATCCACATTAACAAAGAGGAGCAAAAGACCCCATAAAGACATCTTTCTAAAGGTTGATGACAATCGAACACCCACAAGATATGAAGGTGAGACTAATGAATATATCTAAAAGTTGCTTTGCCAGGTTAGAGACACAAATAAGACCACCAATTTAAGATCTACAATAATAAAGGAAGTATCAGTTTCAGATTTTTCAAAAGATCCTGGATTGTTTTCCTTCCATTAGGCAAATGGCTAAAACCACAATAATAATCCAGAAATCCTCACCTAACATCCACTGAGAACTGGGAAAATGGGTTTCTAAAGAGAGGAAGACATCTTTGGCATCCTACAATAATTTGTTTCTCAGGAAAAGTCAACATGCTTTGTTTCTTCTATGCAGTTTTGTTCTTTCATTTGGCCCAAGATCTTCTCTAAGGTGTCCCATTTCATAGAGGAAAAATTATGTATAGCAATCATAGTAAACTTTAGTTTTCTATTATGGTGCAGTTGTTTTAGACTTTGAATGATCCTTGTCCTATGGTTAAAACTAATCCAATCGCCTAAAATAATGCGGGTCATTCAAATCTCATACAGCTTATGCATTCCGAAGACCTACAAGCTTTTGGTAGGGGTGTAAAGTACTATGGAAATGCACAGTTTTAGCAATTTCCTGGATGATTCGGCAGGAACAAGATAGAAGGACTTTTTCAGACTATTGTGAAAAATGTCAATTTTTCGAGGGATAGAGTTCAATTTCAATTACAAGCTTCCTCGTCAACCCCTATTTCTAAGGAGCTCGAGGATTCAAAAATTCTTCTTCACTCATTTCTTTTAGGAAGGGATCCTGGGATAATTTTGTAATTTAGTTTACCTTTCAGTCAGTTTTGAGACAGTATACAACTATACATCATTGATTTTCACTATCTAGAAGTTGATCTTTTATACAAGCTAACGATGTAAACAGTTTTATCACAGCGAATTGACTGATGAAGGATCTTCTACACCATAAATCTTTTTGCTAATAACAAAGAAAATCTACAGGTCCAATCCATACAGATGAGCTTGCCGATCAACTAGGTCAAAGGTGGTTCAGGTTTGTAATGACAAACTATTTATATGTAGGATCAAGAATCAAAACAAAATACAATACGCTGAAAGATAGTTTGTAAGCTCTGTAAGTAACAGCTGATGCTACAGTTTTGATACTTATTTTTAATTTTCAGAGTAAATAAACAATTATCATTTTTTAAAAAATAAGATAACTATTGAGTATTTATAAACAATTAACACATAAGCCCATATTAAAAGAATTAAGCAAGAACCACAAACCACACAATACCAACCTGGGTGACATAATTGCCATACTGGTCCTGAGCCAGAGCAAAAGCAGATTCCAAGATTTCGTCCACTATGCATTGACCTTGTTGCTCATCTGAACAATGCTCCAGAACTCTCTATTGAAAACCAGATGCATTATTGTGCGGCTAAAACGGCTAACATACTAGTATCTTAATCTTTCCTACGCTCAGAAACAAAACTGAAGGATTCAGACCAAAAACATTGAGATGTATTACCTGAATGACACGACAACCATACGGATGAGTAGAAAGAGTGGCAACTTGACCGCGAAAAGCAGAAATAATAAACTCAATTTTCTCTGCAGGAACACATTCTATACACTTCTGTATCACGTGATTTCCATTTTGATCACGGACACATCTCATAACATGGCCATCAAGCTCAAGGACCAGTTGTGATTTCTGATGAAGCTCAATCACTTCAAGGGCCTAGAACAAACATCCAAGGAAAAATGATCAAGACTCATAAAAGAGATGGTATTAAAACTTGATATGAAATAATACATGGTTATTGTTGGGATTCATTAAGCATATAGTGACTTCATAATGCAACCCTACCCCCAAAGCCCCAAATGACATAAAAGTGAAAAACAAACAAGTATTCTAGACCAAAAGAAAAAATTCCATTAAACATACATTATGAAGAAGAATATGAACAAGAAAAACTAAAGGAACAATATAAACACAAAGAATAACTACAAATCAGCATCTTTATCTCATATAACTTCAAAAACCCTAGACAAAAAGCCATAAAAAACAATTGAATTGCCATAAAGTATTTTTCAATACTTTCAGAAATTTGAACAAATCTGAGACAAATGATTCCCATTAATGAAATAAGTAATCTTTATGCGAACCAGAAATCTATTTATGAGAAGAAGAATACAAGAAAGTGGACCAGAATCCCACAAAAATAGAATCAGAACTAGAAGAAATAAAACTTAATAATAAAACAGTCTAACAAAGGCTTCCCAGTTTTTGTATATATAAAGGAGAACGGAAAATATTCTTGAACTGAAACCAATGCCCTAAGTGAGGCAAGAAACGAGTCTTATCTGTGGGTGCTCAATGGCTCAACTGGTAAAACTTCTTGGGTATTACAAGAGATCAGGGATCCAAATCTCACAAGTACCAAGGTTGGGGAGTGGTTTGGTTTAAATTTGTGTACTATTTAGAAAAATAAAACATACAATATTATAATAAGTCTTATCCCACAAAAATCGAGATCTTCATATCTAGCTTCTCCAAAGATCCTCTTACTTTTTGATAGGCAAACGGTTGAGGTTAGGACAGATTCTAGCCCATTCCTAAGGACTAGATGTACGAGTGGTCTATTGATTGGCTAACCTTCTGGGGAACATACAACTGAAAGTTCAAACTTGATTCAAAGGCTTCTAATCATTTAACACCTGCAGGCCTAAAACATAAGGCTTGAAGTTCTCCAACAATGAAGCCAGTAACAAACTGGCAAATCATGAGATGGTTAGTACCATCTTCTCTGATATAAGACTGCTATAGATCTAAAATCGCTAGGAAATAGGATGGCACCAGAGGACGCTAATGTACCACTAAATAAAACTATTTATCGTAAGAAACCTAGCATACCTTCTGTATCACACGACAACCGTACATCTGCAAACTCAGAGGCAAGACCTGCCCAACAAGTTTTTCTGATAGCTCCTTCCTCTGATCAGGACTTCCATGTTCAAAGAACTGCAATTAAAATTGAAATCCAACAATCACTAACATGCCACCATCGGAGTTCACAAGTTAAGCAAGATAATCTGTTTAGAAGAATTAGAAAGTATACCTTTTGAATAACATAATTCCCAAAAACATCAGTCATTAATTTTGAAGCATGTGGAAGAACTTCTTTGAAAACAGAAACCTTTTCTTCAGCACTGCAATGTTCTAACTTCTGCTGAATAAATCGACTCCCATGTTGATCAACACTGAAGTAAAAAATGCTTGGAATATTAGCCTTCAAATCAATGACGGCACTACAACCACATTGTACAGATGCAGGCAAAACAAACTCGTTATAAAACCTACCTGAATTCAACTATACGCCCTGCTATGTCAGACAGCTCAAACTTTTGGGCATTGCTGGATTTCAATTCTTCAAGAAATGAATGTTTTTTAGAGTCCTCAAATGTTCTCTGCCCCTCAAATGTTCTCTGCCCTTGCCATCCAGAGTATATTCCTGTATTCCTATTCAAACCCTGAGGAAGCCTCATTTCATGTCGCAGACCTAGTTGACTTGTGGAACCAACAGGCGATGATGGAAGCACTGGACTGGCAATAGGCGAAGTTGGGAATTGACCCATAACACCCATGCCTGGGAGACCTCCATAGTAACCACCAACAGGCATTCCTACTTTTCTTGGATTTGATATGCTTGGACCCCCATTTAATGAAGACTGAAGATTTTGATCACCCATATAAGCAGCAACAATTGGCTCTTTCTTTGAGGAAGGGTCTGCCAGAGCTCCATTAACACCACTTGATGCCAACCGATGCTGAACTGAAGCATTGTATGCATCTCCAAAAGGATGTTGAAAGTATTGCATATGAAGAGGATCCACAAAAGGAGATTGTAGCATTAGTCCTTGATGTCCATAAAACTTTTGATGTTGGGTACTACCAATATGCGGTATGCCCTCCCCTGTTGAAACACTAGTAGTTCGAATATTAAAGCTTGAGCCTGAAGTAGTATCAAACGGCATAGGAACTGGACCTTGAGATGGATATCCAGCCACAAATGGCGGGAAAAGGGCAGAGCTCAGAGCATATCCACCCACATTGTATTGTGAAGGATATACACCAGCACCAGAAGGCTGAAAACTAGGGTAAAACGGATTTCCGGATGGCATATATGTACCAGCTGATGCATACAAGGGGGGAGTGAGACCAGGTGAATTCATTGATGGCTGCGCCTCAAAAGAAGAGAATTTACCATGACCATAGGAGTTTTTATCCATACCATTATGTGCATTATTCATTCCCAGTGAAACAGCTTGGCCCTGAACTCCCTGAACCTGATACTGGAAACCTTGTTGTGCAGATGGATACTGTTGCATCATAATTCTTCCTTGATATTTCTGCTCTTCTTGTTTCTTTCTCATTCTAGACTCTGCTCGGGAGACATCTGACTGAGAAGCAGCACTAACTGATGCAACATCCTCCAATCCAGCATTTTTAGAGTTTGTATCATCAATTCGTGGGTTGCGTGAGGTCTCTGTCCCATCAGGGCATGGTGAGCTAGAAAAAGACACTGCTGCTGGACCGTTATTGGATATCAATGCAATATCTTGTGGATCCATAACACATGGATCCACATGAACATCAGCAGAGCCATTTGCTTCTGGTGCTTCTGAAATATTCATAGAAGAAACATCCAATGAAATAGCGTGGACGTCGAGATCAATTAGCTCTTCTGTCGCATGACTTGAGGAACGAGACTGGTTAAATACAGGAGAAGGGGTACGAGGGAAATCTTCCTACAAATTAAGCAAACAAAAGCTTAATGCTAAACATCAAGCAACCAAAATAAAAAGATAGACAATACGTAATCAAATTACCTGTATTAAATCAACCAAACTTTTATGCCGCCCAACCAATGAAGTTGATTTCTGTCCTGGAAAAAAGGCTGAACTGATTTCTGACAAATTTTCAGAAGCTTGTCTTGGGGACCTATCCTCCTCTGGCTCCTCCTCATGGGTAGAAAGGGAACTTCGAGACATATGCAACATTCCATTGCCAACATCGTCTACAGAATTCGACCTCCAATTGCTGCCAGAGGAACCCATATGACGAACCAACCGCCGATTCTCACGTGACATAAGAGGTGGAGGAAGTCTTGGGTTCAAGTTCACATTAGAGCAGTAATACGCAAAATAGGCTGGATGTGAACGTAACTGCTCCTCAGATTCATAATTTCCAAGAGCATTGCTTAAACTTTCCAAGCTTGCATTCGTACTAGAGTTATGTTTAGCTAGAAGGTTCCCAATAGCTGCAATTGACCCCTCCATACTTGGTGGGGCACTACCACTTCGACTAGGAATCATGTCTGTCTGGTCTCCACGGAATCTTTGCCCTTTCAGAAGCAAACCCAACTCCTCAGCTCCCATATTTTCAAATCTAGGACCAAAAACTGCAGAATCCTTGGAAGAATGCCAGTTTCTAGCACCACCACCTTCTACCATTATCATAGGGCTCTCAGTTGCCATTTTATGTACAGAACAACGAGAAACCTCTTTTCTTTTCCTGAACCAAGGGCATTCACATTAATTCCAGCAATAAAACTAAGCCAGGCTGATACAAGCATTCATCAATTTAAAGTCAAACTACAAGCCGAAATCACCATTCACAATGATCAAAAGAGCCTGCACACAACCTGCATCATGCGGTAGGATGGATGACAATATAATGGCACAATTAGCTAATCGGTATCAATACTTAAACAAGTGGTTTCCAGGAAAACCAATATATTCGGACGGGAAATGCTGCTACAGATATGAGACTGATAGAACATCAACGAATACAAGGAAATATCATGTGTGCAGTAATGATAAAAAATCAATAATCCATCCATGTAAAAGTCATATTTTATATGACTTTCAAATGTGTATTGTGGCTCATAAGAATGGATAAAATTACTAAAATGGAACTTCGTCTTTTTAATCATACTCACACATAATGATAAGTCTCCTCATATGATTCAAAATGGAAACTAGTTCAGTATCAATTAAGCCCAGTCAACAATATGAAAGATGCATAATAGTCTAAATCATTTAATTATTCACATCCATTACCTAGTAACTCATTGGAAATGGAATAAAAATTGACATACAGGTTCATAAAGAAAATATAGCAACCATGCATATAAAACGAATCTGCATTTCCATTCTCCAAAAAGTATTGAGATCTTATTGCATAAATGTTTTAACCACCACCAATCCTATCATTGAACCATAACTCAAACTGCTTATCAAGTCCTCTCAAAGTTTGTGATAAACTAAATTAGTAAAAAATGTCATGAATAAGACAAACACACACTTATCCATTCAGAACATATGGTAAAACATATATATATATATATATATATATATATATATATGCCACTGATCTAACAAACAACATATGCTGGACATGCCAGCCAAGATGCCATCTAGCCATCTAGCTAGTTGCAACTTCCAAGTCAGTAGGCTTAAGGCGCTTCATCTACATGACTTCACTCACTGACTCATGATTTTAAGGGCAAGCAAGCATATAAGTCAATTCACCTCCATTAATTACAAACACATATTATCAGTCATATTCATTTTTTACACTATTCCCGTCTAAAGAATCGTCAGCCTCGCAACAACAAAACCAAGGCAGTCAAAATAGTTGTTTCAACAAACTCAATCCCCATTTCCAAGCCACAATTCAATATCCCCAATGCTCATAACATAAAAACACTCCACATATTACTCCACCCAACGTTTAGCAAAAATTTTCTTTCACAATTAATGACATTCAAGTTCTCTCACATCAATGTCCGCTATACACAACTAAAAATCCACTGAAAATCACAAGAATCCAGAAAAATTTATCATTTCTACACCAAGCTGAAGCCCACCATCACAAAAATCATTTTCTTTTTCTTAATACCAAGCAAGACCCCTTAACAGAATTCCCAAACCTGAAACCAACAAAGATTAAACAGAGCCCACTAATCTCAAAGCCACAAACTTTTGCTACAAACAACAATCAGCTTTCACGAACACTCATATCAGAAGCATAAATCAAAATAAAAATAAATAAATAACATATACATACACAAATACATTTAGATGGGTACACAAATAAACAAACAAAGAGAGTGGGGGCTCAGTGAAACAAAACCTGACGAAACCTAGATATTTGAAACAGAAACAGAGGCACAGAGAATCCCAATTCTGTTGGAGACAAAAACTCTCTGAAGACTTCTCGAAATACTAGGAACTAAAATCAAGTTATGTTGCTATAGAGAAACAAATGTCTCGCTTACAAATATATCAAAATAAATAAATGATATTGGTCCATTTAGAGTGTAGCCCCGGGTTCAAGGTTTCGACCTCCTTTCCTGTAATTTTCTTTTTTGTATTAAATTAATTAAATAAGAAAAATATTACAAGTTCATTTAATTAACGTGGAAATGACAGAATCCCAATAGGAATTTACGTATGTGCTCATTAACATTCGGGTCTCTGATTTTTGTTAAAATGATAAAGAGTGGAGGGAGTTTCTAATTATTTTCATATTAATCGCTACCACGAACATTGTGTTCGATTAATGGGTGTTTTTGAAAATTTGAAATGGTCGGCATTTGCAGTCAGACACAAATACAATGCGAACATAGATGATTTGGGTTGGTCTTAGATGATCAAAATGTCAATTTAATTAAATGTGTTGTTGGTTCATTAATATTATCTATATCAAAATCACAATTTTCAACCGTAAAATTTATTTATAACACCACTAATTGTTTGATTAATTATATCATGTTGACTTATTTTTATTCATAAATTATGTCATATTTTGTTGTATTTTAAAAAGTATTTACTTATATTTAGACAAAAAAAAAGTTTATTTGATTTTGAGTAGGTAGCACTACAAAAATTATAAAACTAGATTTGTTACTCTAAACTTTTAATGGTTTAAAAAATATGACAATGAACTATAATTTTGCCACTGTTGTGAGATATTGGTGGCTCATCACTTTTAAGCCCAAGATCCAATACAAAGGGATCACTTACAAATTGGTATATATATATATATATATACTAATATGTTGCTCAATAACTAGACCTTCAATAAGTCCAATAAAAATAGTCTCCTAATTTAAAATTTTTTTTATTTTAATTTGTATTTATAATAACCATAATTATTATTTTGGTATAAAAATTACAAGAGTAAATTATTATTTTAACATATAAGAAAACTGACAAACTCAATTACCAACATGAAATTTAAAAAATGAAAATAATGAGCAAACATATTTAGAATTTTAACAGAAAATTTTCTTTGTACTCCCTTATTTCTTAATATTTATTTACATCTTTATTTGTGATTTCATAAATACTCAGGGACCTGAAGGTTAATTGGGGAATATACCCAGGAGTTATTTTGTAATTTCGGAAAAGGATGCTGGTACTTTTGTCTATATAAGAAGCTTTAGTACACGTCAAGCTTGTACACGTGTTTGTTGGGTTCTTCAAAGAAAGAGGAGTCCGACACATAATTGATGACATCAATTCAGTTTTGTAACTATTAACGTTTAAGGCTGTGTTTGGAATATTTTTGCTTTCCCCTTTTCGGCTAATGTTTCAGAATGAAACTATGAAAGGTTATCGTATCTTTGCATGCATGTATGTATGTGCGTGTGTGTATATATATATTTATTCTATCTAAAATATTAAAAAGATATAATTTAATACATTAAAAATTGAGTATTTTTATTAAAAAATAATAAATTTTTATAGTTAAAATGAGTATGTCCTAATCACATAATATATAATTG
This sequence comes from Citrus medica, assembly GCA_002013955.2. Classification (NCBI taxonomy): domain Eukaryota; kingdom Viridiplantae; phylum Streptophyta; class Magnoliopsida; order Sapindales; family Rutaceae; genus Citrus; species Citrus medica. Next base: position 65,016 of record MKYO02026116.1, on the reverse strand, counting down.
TACTAACATGCGGATATCTGTATGAAAATTTTATATGGACAGAGTTAAAAGACTAAAAAACATAAACTCTGATATACTAAAAGACAAAAAATAGTGTATTGATATTCATATTTTTCTTGTCTTTTATGTGCGAACATTTGTATATTCATAAGGACTATATATATGTGCACAATCATTATCTAATGAAGGCACTTTACTTTGTTAAAGTAAGAATGCATGCTAAAATACAAAAAAAATATAGACTTTAATACATTAAAAATTATATTTTCTTTTTTTGTTAGTATATTAAAATATGTATTTTTTATCTGTCAGTGGAATCATCGCTTTG